>CAUYPK010118448.1:0-26113 GCA_963574355.1 Loris lydekkerianus
GGTATATGTACACCATGAAATATTATGCAGCCTTAAAGAAAGATGGAGACTTTACCTCTTTCATGTTTCCATGGATGGAGCTGGAACATATTCTTCTTAGTAAAGTATCTCAAGAATGGAAGAAAAAGTATCCAATGTACTTAGTACTATTATGAAACCCATATATAATCACCTATACTTTCATATAAATGAAAAAACACAATTATAGCCCAGAAGAAAAGGAGAGGAGGGCAAAGGGAGGGGGGTGGCCAGGTGGAGAGAGGGTAATCAGTGGGACCTCACCTATTGTGCATATTGCAAAGGTACATGTCAAATATATTAATAGTAGAGTATAAATGTCTTAACACAACAATTAAATAACTGAGGTGAAGGCTATGTTAACCAATTTGATGTAAGCATTACAAATTATATATAAAATCAGCACATTGTACCTCATAAATGCAGTAATGTACAGTTATGATCTAACTGTGCATGATCTAATTTTTTTAAAAAAATTAAAAATCCTTTAATAAATATGTGAATGAAATTTACCAGTGCATTAATAATAATTGTTTATATTTGTTTCTTCTCTTCATACTTTTCATTAGCTCCTAAATTTTCTGTAATATTTACATATTATTTTTAAAATTAATAAAGAAAAATGTTAACTATAAACTAAGTACTTGTCAACAATCTATTATATATGATTAGAGGATATAAAGAAGTAATCAAGGAATAATATTAATCATAATAATCAAGATGGGTTAAGTGTTTTAGTGAACAAGCCCAACATCTCAACATAGTAAAGGTCTTTTATTGCCCTATAATGCACACATAGGCAGGAGGCTCTCTGTTCCATACGGTGACTGAGAAACCAGGCTCCAGCTAGCTCCCAGCCCTACCTCCCTCTGTGCCCTGAGAGTCCTCTTCATCCATTCTCTGAAAGAGGAAAAAGCAGGGGAGACAGACCATTTAGGAGTGTGTTCCAGCCCTGGACATGGCATGCACCACACCTGCTCACATTCCATGGATAGAATGAATACAAAAGAATACTTACTTTTTTAAGTAGCCACATCTAGAGGAAGGGACCCTGGGCAACTCATGCAGCTGTGTGCCTGGCAGGCATAGGGGACTTTAAGCCAGTCTCTGGCACAGTCATCAAAAAGGCTCATGGAAGAAGAGAATTTTGAGCCATTTTTTAACTCTTGTCAATGACAGAAATAAAATAGGAAAGAGGATAGTCTGGCTGGATAGGTTGCTATGGCAAGGGCAGAGAAGGATAGAAGTAGAAAGTCTGTCAATTGACCACCCAAGGGACTATAACAAACGGGTCAACTTTCAGAGGTGGTCAACATGAGGAAGTAGGCCACCTGTGCTGATATGCACATGTGGAGCATGTTCTGTCTATGAAAATTAGGTCACCTTGAGGCCATCCATGTAGGAAGGTGTGAACTATAGAGGGTTGTCCTGTAACTGGGTAAATCATTTTTGTAGGCAAAAAAGAAAGACAGCCATCAGAAGGCCAGTCTCTATATTTTGTACATTTTATCAAAGTTAGGAAAAGCAACTTTAGAATTCAACAGGGTTGTACTCCACATTTAACTTGTCTCTGTCTCTCTGTGGTGTTGGACAAAGTACAGATTAAAACCTAGAATTCTTGTGTGTAAAATGAAGGTAACAATGTCTAACTCACAATATTATTGTATGATGTTGGTAAAATACGCAGTATGAATTCAACAAATGAGAATAATTACTGTTAGGTATTTTCATAATATAAAATCAATTCTGATCTGCATTTTTGTAAATCTTTAGGACATATTTAATGTCTTAAATGTATTCTTCATTCATCACCTTCTACTTACACCCCTTTAAAAACACTAAACAAACCAAGACGGGGAAATGGAATAATTATTTTTCCACTTCAGTAATCAAAAAGGTAAATTACTGAGCACATAAGATGTATGTGCTTGACTTAATAATTTAAAGAATGGCTCAATCAAACAATAATTACAATTTTATTTGTCTAGTTACAATTCATGGTTTTAGGCAATATACTTAATATTCATTCAAATAATGGAATTCAGTATTTCCAAGTTTCCATCAGTTTGCACAACATTATAATAAAAGAAAATTCTCACAGGTTCTCAGTAGCTTTTACAATGTCAAAAGAGATAGGAAACATCAGGAAAAAAGAGGCAAATATCAAAAATATTTTCTGACTACAGCTTTTGCCATTTAAACGCACATCACTGGTTTTATTTCATGACTTCTTATTATCAAATGTTTATTTTTTCCCGATGTTTCGTGGTGACCATTTGCAGAGACTTTTGGTATCTGAGTTTCCTGAGCCCCAGCTGGGTGATAATTGCTCCTTCTCTTTCCCTGACTTATTTCATCGTTATGCTCCTCACTGCCTCCTCCATCCCTGGCAGCCTGGCAGACCCTGGTGAGCAGCGATGAAAGCCCTCATTCCCCTCCTTTGAGACTTGGCTGCTACAAACTAGTGTAGGTAGAACAGCCTGATGCTGTCTGAGCCTCTTTTATAAAGGCCTTAATTCCATTCATGCGGCAGGAGCCCCCATGAGCTGATCACCTTATAAAAAGGCCCCACCTCTTGGGACTATTGCGTTGGCCATTAAGTTTCAACACATGAATTTTGGAGGGGACACATTCAGCTCACAGAAATTTACAAATATAAATCAGTCTCTTGTGTATGCCACAGTAGAAACCTAAATATGGGGAGAATTGGGCTATGCATCACCTTGTCTGAGAGATTTGTTTGTGGAAAAGGCCTTTGAAATTGCCCAGAATCTGAAATATTTGAAAGTGCTTTTCTAGCCTCCAAGGTGTTAGTTAATATACGGACACATTGGCCTGTTTGTCCTCTAGACACAAGAAAAAAAATCACTTTGCCAGACAAGGTTGTATAACACATAAAAGCAGCCCTTCTTTTGCAGGATTCTAGAACATGCCAGCCTACTAATGACTGAATTCTTTCCACTGCTAAAACAGCACCAGGGTATGTTCCCCCACAGCCGTGAGCAACCTCACTTATGGGAAAATCAAATGCAATAGATGTGTGTGTGGCTGAGGATTTCTGGAAAGTGAAGCGAGTTTCTGGGAACAAGAAGCTTTAGACTCAGAGTGATTTTTTTTCAACATTTCACATTGTTATGTTCAAACTTTTACACCCGTGGTGATGTGAGAAACCGTGCTAAGCCTTCACTACACGTCAAGACTTGAACATTGATTTTTTAAGATTGAAGTCAACCTTAAATGTCTCAAATCTATTTCTATTGCTAGGAACACCCAGAGAAGAGGAGGTCCTGTAGCAAATAACACAGAAAGGTGTTTGATGATCTGCAGGAGGTGAGGGGGAAGAAGGGTTTGCATGGAAGAGAAGAATTAAGGAAAACATAAAAATTATACCCTGAGGTCAGGGCCAAGTGAAAGGTGAACTGAGAATCACGCCCACGCCCCGCAGTGATGGCTGTGACAGCGCGCCCAGCGTTGTTCTGGGGAGCTTGTGTGTGTTAATTCAGTTACTCTCACCTACCTACTGAAGTAGGCACTATTACTATCTTCTTCAGAGCTCTGAAACACAGAGGGTGCAGCAAGTGGAAAATGATGCACACAGGTTAGGCAGCCAGGAGGTAGCATAAGAATAGAAGGCTGGGGAGCTTGGCTCCAGAGACTGCATGACCCTTCTACCCAAACTGATGCATGGGAGATTAAAGAGCTTACCCAAGTCATAACAGCTGGTGAGTGGCAGAGCCAGGATTCAAACCCAAGCAGTCTGGTTCAAGAGTTCTGCTCGTAACCTTGGAAGTTTATTATTACTTCTTAAAGATATGCTGAATGGAATTACAAATGCACAGGTATGTCACATTGCATTTATCATCAGGACAGGAAATTCCTCCTTTTAAAGTCTTTTCTTTTCTTTCTTCTTTCTTCCATCCCCTCATTGGCATTTAACTTATGGTTTAGTGGATTCTTGTGCAAGATTTTTCAATCAGGAGCTCTTACCAATACTATGAAGCAAAGTTTTTAGTATTGAATTCCATATTTCTAAAATTTTATCACCAGCCTGAATACAAGTTGCAGTTACCAGTTACAATACTCAGAGACATTACTCCAGCTCAATAAATTGCCCTTATGCTGAAATAAAGTGGGTGAGCCAGAGACCTTTTTTTACTGAAACTTGAAAGTGTAAAGGATATTTATCAATTGTAAGCCTTGTTCTGACTATTACAAAATTATTTTTCGGTTCTGTAGGGTTATTTTTCCCTGACGTTTCGGTGTCCTGTCCCTTGCATCTCTGTGCCTTTCTGTCTGACACTTTGCGTCCACAGTGAGTTAATATTTCTAAAATGATCAGTCTCACACATGAACCAAGTTGTACCTAAAGGAAATCTGCTTGTTTTCAATACCCAAACGTTGAATAACTTTTCCCTCACAGGACACACTGCTCTTCGGGGCTTCTCTCTTCCGCCCACACCCCACTCAGCTTACATCACAGGGTAAACTCTGGTCAGCTCCTCACTGAGCACAGAATGAGCCTGTGGCTCTAGGCTTCTCACCAACACAGCTTGGGTCTCCCCAAACATTGCTGTTCCACCTGACTATAAATGTGCCCCCTCCAATTTCTGTTTCTACCTGTTGAGTTGACCCACAGGCCTGACTGGTCACAAGAGGCTGCCTTGCTGCCTTCCCACGCCACCCTCTCACCTTGGAAGAAAGATAAGTAGGTTTACAGCAAAATCATTTTTCCTTGTGTAAATATATTCAGTCCTTTTCCTCCCAACTACCCACTCTCGGTGAGTTCCCATTGTGTCTGACAGCGGAAGCAATGGGAAAAGAATGAACACATCCCTGAATCTTATATTCACCAAATGATTCCTCTTTCTCCTGGGCATACAGCTACACCACATTTTCTAACCTTCCTTTTAGTTAGTTGTGACCTTAGGCCTTATGCTTGAATAACATCTAATAAATAAATAGATGAATAGATAAATAAATAAACAAATGAATAGAAGAGATGTATACCACTCCCTAGTACCACTCACCAGTTCCTTATCCATCCCTGTGACTCAGACAAACATGGTGGCCAGAAGCCACATGTTGAAGATGGCAGGGTCAGTGTAGAGGGAGCCCGGGTCCCTGAGTCACTGCTGAGAGGACAGCCAGTCTCCAGTAGGAACCCCTGGCCAGGGTTATACGTGAGCAATGAAATTCTGCTTTGTTTGAGTTATCATATTTGGAGGGGGTTATTTATTATACAGAATTATTATAACTAATAAAATACCTTCTAGGGCTATCCAGTTAACATATCAGTGCTTAGAGGAGAGCTTAGCAAACAGCATATAAACTTTAAAGAAATGTTTTCTGTAACAACTATCAAGACAAAGAGATGAAAGAGTTCTCAGTCCAAGCAGGTGAATATACTTGATTAGAGCAAGTGTTAAACATGACCTCAATGTCCCTCCTTTTTGATAATGTGCCTCTTCAGATAATCAAATTTCCCACTAGGGAAGCCACTGGCAAAGGACATCTAGTAGTCACTTAACAAACAGCAACATTTGAGCACAAATTCAATGCCAACCCCTGGGGTTCATCACTAATAAAGCTTTGTTACCAGAGACGTGGTTCTCAGACTAGCAGAATAAATGTCACCTGAAAGCTGCTTAAAACTTGCACAATCTCAGTGTCCCCTAAGCCCACTGAGTCAGAAGCCGCGTGTTGACAAGATGACTGGGTGCCTCAGAGGCACCTTGAAAGCTTCAGAATTATATTCTGATACAGTCCCTGACATTGTGGCAGTGTCCATGCATGGAAAGAAAGAAGAGAAGGTAATTAGCTCTGGCAGGAAAAATCAAGAAAGACTTTACAGGCAAAGTGTTTTTTATTTTAATTTGGATCTTAAAGAATACGTTTACCAGGTGAAACAATAAATGTAGGCACTTCAATAAATGGACTACAATAGACAGCAGCACAGCAACGGAGCTCCTGACTTGTCCTGAGGGACTGCAAAGCTGTCTGCAGGCCGACTGTCCAGAACGTGAAAACACCTTCAAATTTAAGTACACAAAGAAGTCAGATTGAGATCCCCCAAACAGAGCCCTGCACAGTGTGCTCTCCAGCACACTACAGCAGAGGCCATGTTCTGTCCACAAACACTGAACCTCCATAGATGACCACCTCACTACACTGCCCACCTCACTACACTGACCACCTCCCCACGCTGACCACCTCACTACACTGACCACCTCCCTATGCTGACCACCTCCCTACGCTGACACCTCCTTACGCTGACCACCTCCCTACGCTTACCACCTCCCTACGCTGACCACCTCCTTATGCTGACCACCTCCCTATGCTGACCACCTCCCTATACTGACCACCACCCTATGATGACCACCACCCTACACTGACCACCTCCCTACACTGACCACCTCCCTACGCTGACACCTCCTTACACTGACCACCTCCCTACACTGACCACCTCCTTACACTGACCACCTCCTTACGCTGACTACCTCCCTACACTGACACCTCCTTACGCTGACCACCTCCCTACACTGACCACCTCCTTACACTGACCACCTCCTTATGCTGACCACCTCCCTACAGTGATCACCTCCCTACACTGACCACTTCCTTACACTGACCACCTCCCTACACTGACACCTCCTTACGCTGACCACCTCCCTACGTTGACCTAATTGTCATCTCATGTACCTGTCTGTGCAGTGGGCCTGCTTCCTCACAGTGACCACCTCTTTGTGTTGACCGCTTTGTCACAGTCCCTTGGGAGGTCCATTTACAGAGGTTCTATTGTACTGAACAGGAGGCCCCAACTATACATGGCCCTGTTTCCTTCGGGCTCACGAAAGATGCCCCTGTGATGTCCAACCCCTGAGTCCCCACCCCACCCTCCACCCCAGAGGGAAAGAAACCACTCACCTGCCTAATACCCTGGATGCAGCTTCATACAATAGGGTGAAAAGTCACCTCAGCAGAGGTTGAGCCAAAGCACCGTGTGACACTGAGCTCACGAGGACAGCAAAGCAGAGACTGCACTTGCCTCCAAGGGTGAGGAGCAGAGATAACTGAGTTCCTCAAGGCATCCTCTGCCTAAGGCAAAAACAGGCAGGTACATAACAAATGCTATTTTATTTTTCAATATCAAAATGATTTTATACAGAGGATTTTAAAATGGTATTATATTTAACTGTTTAAACATGAAACAATTTTGAAGGCTGTAGGGAAGCCCCACAGGATGAGAGGTCTCCTCACAAGAAACAGGAACGACATCTATTCTTATTCCTGCCTGTCCTACAAACTAGTTGCTACTCTCAGTCCCAAATCTAGGTAAAGAAACAAAATTGAAGAATCCTGCCTTCATATAGGAAAACTGGGTCTCAATCCTGACCTATAATTATTATCTGTACCACACTCATTCTGAAAAATACACACACCCCAGTCCGGAGCCTCCCCAGTGGCTAACGTCCAGCCCATTCACGTTTTATAAGTTCAGAGTTGCTCACAAGAAAACCAGTTCTACGTACTTCACCTGAGTAACGACAGGCCTGGAGATTATGCCACACATTTTGCCTCACTGGAAATGAGGTTTTGCGAAGTTGTTTTCAGCTTGTGGTTAAATTTAGCTGTTTAAATAAGAAAGCACTTTACTGCACTGCCACTGAAGGTGACAAGCCCTCTCTTTTCTCCTTACACCTATATATAGATTAGTCACCTAATGAAAGGATTTGTGATTTAATATTTCATTTTGCCTTTGCCTACAATATACTATTTCCACAAGAGCTCTGGGAATGCAAAACTGAAAGGCAAGAACCATCTTGACAATTCTCTCTCCAGCCAATAAAGCTCTCCCTGGGAACACTGTACCCTCCAGCGCTCATCCAAAGTAATTACCCTGGGGAGAGACTATGGTTTGGAAAATTGAGACCATTTCAATTATTACTTTCCTGAATTAAATAATAAATATTTAACACGATAAAGTTAAAGTACATGAGAGGACAAATGACCAAAAAAATAGGAATGAGGTGCAGAAAAACGACTTGCTCTCCTTAGAGTTGTTTCTAATCAAAATAAACATTGATATAATTTCTTTGCTCCTTTAGCATTTTCTTTTAGCTTTATTTGAGGATTAAATTATTTCATTGGGTTTAATTTGAGACCTAGTCTAACACTGAATCTTCTATGTTTGCCCTCAAACAGACCACAAATTCACGTAGCAAAGCCAAGGTTTACAAAAGAGGGCTGTAACCTTAAAGTGTTCACAATCTCTGAGAGCCAGTCCAGACTCCAGTTCTTTTTAACACCCTAATTTTCCCTGCCTTAAGAGGAATTGATGTTGTGAGAGCATGCATTCTACAAAGAGAAGTCAAAAACAAGATAGCTTGTTCCTAGCAGCCACATCAGAGGGGAGCAAAAATGACACTAATCAAATAGGAAGTGCTGAGTTGACTCTTTAAATGATCTTATTAGAACTTCTAAAATATTTCACTGATTATTGCGATGAGGTTAGTGACAATTCTTCTCCACATCTAGGAATACAAGGTAAATTTATACCCTAAGTATGCACAGAAAACTTGCTACTAACCTGTGCTTGCTGAATAGGAAAGTGGGCTGCTGTGTACACGACGTGATTTAAGGAGCCTGCGCTGTGTTTCCCAACATGGATCTTACAACCTGGCTTCCTAAAATCCCAACACAAAAGCACTTTTGGTCTGGTAGGGAAAGTAATGAGGAGTTTTATTTTTCTTTTTTTTCTTTCTTTTTCTTTATAGTTTGAGATTCATTGAGAGTACAAAGAATTGCATTTCTTAGATAAAGTCCCTCTTGTAATTCTGTCCCACCCCCAATGGTGTGCCATACACCGTGACCTCCACCCTCCCTCCTCCCCTCTCCCAGCTCCCTCATTCCCCGACCCCGGACCTTGCATTAGCTCATCTACTGCTTTCATACTAGAATTGAGGACATTGGATTCTTGCTTCTCCATTCTTGTGATGTTTTACTAAGAAGAATGTGTTCCACCTCCATCCAGGTTAATACAAAAGATGGAAAGTCTCCATCTTTTTAGTGGCTAAATAGTATTCCATGGTATACATGTACCACAGCTCATTAATCCATTCCTGGGTTGGTGGGCAATTGGGCTGTTTCCACATTTTGGTGACTGAAAATTAAGCTGCAATAAACAGTCTAGTGCAAATGTCCTTATGGTAAAAGGATTTTTTTTTTTATTCTGAGTAGATGCCCAGTAATGGGATTTGCAGGGTCAAATGGGAGGTCTAGCCTGAGTTCTTTGATGATTCTCCATACTTCCTTCCCAAAAGGTTGTACTAGTTTGCAGTCCCACCAGCAGTGTAAGTGTTCCCATCTCTCCACATCCACGCCAGCATCTGCAGCTTTGAGACTTTGTGATGTGGGCCATTCTCACTGGGGTTAGATGATATCTCAGGGTAGTTTTGATTTGCATTTCTCTGATTATTAGAGACGATGAGCATTTCTTTTCATATGTTTGTTAGCTATTCATCTGTCTTCTTTAGAGAAGGTTCTATTCATCTCTCTTGCCCAGTGATATGCAGGATTGTTGGGTCCTTTTTTGTTGATTAATTTCTCTGTAGACCCTACTTATCAAGTTTTAGTCTGATTCATAATATGCAAATATCTTTTCCCATTCTGAAGGTTGTCTATTTGCTTTGGTTGTTGTTTCTTTAGCTGTACAAAAGCTATTCAGTTTAAGTCCCATTTGTTTAATTTGTTGTTGTTACGATTGTCATGGAAGTCTTCATAAAATCTTTTCCTAGGCTGATATCTTAGAGTGTTTTCCCCACCCTTTCTTTGAGGACTTTTATTGTGTCATGCTTTGGATTTAAGTCTTTTATCCATCTTTTTGCTCCATTCTTGAGACATTTTACTCAGGAGAAAATGTTCCAGATCCCTGCACGTAAACATAAAAGAGGTAAAGTCTTCATCTTTTTTTAAAGTATCCACTGTACTCAGTACTTCTATGAAACCTACTTATATTTACTCACACTTTCTTATGAAAGATAGAACACAACTATAGCCCAGGATGAAGGAGAGAAATGGAGTGGGAAGGGAGGTGAGGTTTAAAAGAGGGAGGGTAAAAGGCGGGACCACACCCCTGGAGCATATGACAAGGGCACAAGTCAAATCTGTCAAGTGTAGAACATAGATGTTTTAGCACAATAATCAAGTAAATGAGGTGAAAGCTATGTTGATTGGTTTGATCTAACCAAGTCAGATTGTATTTTAAAAAAATAGCACATTGTATCCCACATATGCATGAATGTATTCATGATCTATATGTATTTGACTTAATAAAAAAAATTCTTTTATCCATCTTGAATCAATTTTTGTAAGTGTGAGATGTGCAGGTCCAGTTTCAGTCTTTTACATGTGATTATCCAGTTCTCCCAACACCATTTATTGAATAGGGATTCTTTTCCCCAGTGGATGTTCCTATTTGTTTTATCAAAGATAAGGTGGCTCTGAGAGGTAAGTTTCATCTCATGGTTTCCATTCAGTTCCAAATGTCAACGTCTCTATTTTTGTATCAATATCATGCTGCTTTGATCACTGTGGCCTTATAGTATAGCTGAAGTATGGTAGGGTGATTTCCCTGGCTTTGTTTTTATTACTAAGAATTGCCTTGGCTATATGGGGTTTCTTCTTGTTCCAAATCTTGAAAGTATAATCATGATATTTTAATGGGGATTCTACTTAATTTGTAGATTGTTTTGAAAAGTAGAGACATTTTGACAATGTTGACTTTTCCCAGTCATGAGCATGGTATGTTCTTCCATTTGTTACTATCTTCTTTTATTTCTTTTATTAAGGTTTCATACTTTTCTTTGTAGAAGTCTTTCACCTCTTTTGTTAGGTATATTCCAAGGTATTTCAGTTTTTGAGGCTATTGTGAAGGGAACTGTGTCCTTGATTAGCTTCTCATCTTGGCTGCCAAAAATAGGAAGAGAAAGTAAAGCACAAAAACAAAAACAAGAAGCAAAAAATAAATAAAAATGAAAAAGAAATAGAAAAATTCTACAGTGTGGATTTGTGAATACTGTCTTCCCAAGGCCAAAGGCGTCCCTAGACCAGCCGTTCTCAACCTGTGGGTTGAAACCCCCTTGTAACAAGAAAAATACATCACAGCATTAGGAAGGTTGAGAACCACAGCCCTAGACCATGATCACTTGGTCTTCTTAAGCCAAATTACTGCTGTGACCTCCCCACAGACTAGAACCATGCCACCCCAGCACTCACCAAAAAGAGAAAAGAGAAAAAAAAATAATAAAATAAAAGTTAAGAAAATTAAAAATACAGTCATATCAAATAAAGGAGAGAATGGAAAAAGGAAAATGAAAGAAAAAAGAAAGGCCCCAAAAAGGAAGTGATATCTTAGCTGTTGCGTGAGCTATTTATGTGGGAAGATGAGGAGAGTATAAGAATTTGTATAAGAGAGAATGAGGGCAGTGCCTGCGGCTCAGAGGAGCAGGACACCAGCCCCATAAACCAGAGGTGGTATATGGAGGCCCCATACACCAGCCCTGGCCCAAAACTACAAAAAAGGAGAGAGAATGAAAAGGAGTTAAATAAAAAGAGAGAATAAATGAGTCTAAAATATCATGGCCAAAATTATAGGAGTCCTTGCTCTTGATGAAATTAAAAATGAAAGTTAAGAAAAGAACCAAGTAAACTAATTAGTAAAAACAAAGCACAACAAAACAAAATGAAAAAGGCTAAAATAGCCAAAAACCACAGCAATCTCAGAAACATAGAAGAGAAAAAAGGAAAAGAATGAAAACGTAAAAAAAAAAAAAAAAAAGTAAAAAATTAAAAAACTAAAAAAAATGATATAGTGATAAATTTATTTATAGATAGATAAATAAACCTCTGGTTTTTTATTCCTTAGAATTTAGTTGCTCTGAGTGATTGCCTGACTTTTTGCCAGAATCAGACCCCACCAGGTTGGGATCTTGTCTTGCCAGCCACCAAACCGATGGCAAATCCACTCCAACTGGTATTCAAATCTGGTTGCCGTGTACTATTCAAGTCCACCCACTCTTCTAAGCTTTCCACCTAGAGCACAGATTCCCCCCAAAGCTGAAGGCTCCAGAAAGGCATCCTCCCATGCTGGCTCTCCATGGTGTGTCTGGCAGATTACTGTGGCTCACAGTTGCTCGCCTAATGAGTCAGATTTCCACAACTCCGTATCATACACTATAACCAGTTCACCACCTCCTCGCTGTGCTCCCTGAGCTACGACTCCAGGTAAGCTCCCCATGCCAGGTATGGCTGGGTTCCCTCTTTTTCCAGATATGCCAAGTATGGCTGGGTTCCCTCTTTTTCCAGATATGCCAGGTATGGCTGGGTTCCCTCTTTTTCCAGATATGCCAGGTATGGATGGGTTCCCTCTTTTTCCAGATATGCCAGGTGTGGATGTGTTCCCTCTTTTTCCCTGGTCAACGATCTTGCTCTGCCACCCATGATTCATTGTTCAAGAGTTTTATTTTTCAAATTTACTTTTCCCCAACATTATGTCAGGCAGTTCATAAAGCACCTTACATTTCCCAACAGCCTGATAAGAAACATTATATTAACCTCATTTCCAAAGGAGAAAATAGTCTCACAGAAAAGTAAGACATGTGATCTTGGGCCTGTGGTCACAGCGGGAGTGATTTGGCACTAGGAACAGGGCATCTGTGCCCAAGTACACTCCCTTCCTCACACTGTGCCACCTAGAAAGAATATGGCCTTATAATTGATTGGCGAAGTCCCAGTAGTGATTGGTTTACATTTTTCTCAAGTAGCTGAATGGAGGATCCACTGTGTCAGACTCACTCTTGGATCTGGAAAAATTACAAAACCTGGGTTGAAACATAAGAGCAACCTGTTCAGCTCCACCAGACTTGTTCGAGTGTCAGACAGACAGGAACCCAGGGCTATGCCATTTGTACCTATAACTTCCCCAGTCATATCAAAGTCATTTTTAATGTCCCATGGCATTCTAAAACAAACACAGCCACTTTGCAGGAGAAAAGTAAGGAAGAATCTGGGAACACTAACATGTGTGAGAAGCTTCTGGAGAGAGGAATTAAGGAGTCCAGGACTGGAGGTCAGAGATGGTAGCCTGGGGTCTCTTGATGCTCAACAAATTCCAGGCAAAGTCCCCTCACCCTGTGTTATCTAAAATTCCATCTAGGTCCCTACAATAAAAGAGCTGTTGGTAGATTTTAAGTGGGTAGTGAGATAATTTATGTAAGCATAGATTTGGAAGGAATTTTAAGGGTCTTCATAAAACATCTGCAAAACTATTAAAAAGCTAATGTTTAATATAGTCAGTAAAAACCCAAGACTCCTATTTGAATGGATAAATGCCTCTAAATACATAAGGGACAAAGAGAAAAAGAAACCAATAGCCTCCAGAGGCATTCAAATTATTCCAGCGTTTCTGGAGAAGGTGATTGTGGAGGAGTTGTAGGTGTTTGCATTGTGCCCGTAATTGCTACCAAGGTTAGCTGGCGTTCCAACACCGGCTACAAAAGCTGGAGGATGAGGTTCCCTCTTGAGCCCTTTGCCAGCAGAGCTGGTGGTGAACTCTATGGGGTCTGCACACCAGCAGTGGGAGGTCCCTTTTAACTGCGTGGTTCTCTACATCCGTAATTAAATCTCAGAAAATGTAAGACCCTTAAATTTCAAGACAGTCCCTATCAAAGCACTGTTTTGAAACTTTATAGTCTTAGATGATAGGTTTGAAAGAGAGGAAAATTATGTTTATTATCTACTCTGTGTCTCAGTGCGTGGCTGTCTCATTTAAGGCTTCGGTTTCCATGGAAACAGTCTGGGGGACAGTATATGCTTATTAGAAAGTTCTCCTTTAACACCCCCCTAGTCCTCTAAAAGTACTTGTAACCAACCTAAGTGCTTAAAATTATAAATGTTCAAAATTGCATTTATATTTATTAAAAGCATTGACTCCCCAATTGAAAAATTGGGACAATTCATGAAAAGACAACAATCAACAGCTATTCATTCATCCAGCTGGGAGGAATGGAACTCAGCTCAGAGGGAGGGTATGTGGCCAATTAACAGAGAACAGGCTGGGTGCGGTGGCTAACACCTGTAATCTCAGCATGCTGGGAGGCCAAGGTGGGTGGGTCGCCTGAGCTCACAGGGTCAAGACCAGCCTGAGCCTGAGCGAGACCCTGTCTCTAAAAATAGCCATGCACCGTGGTAGGCACTGTAGTCCTAGTTACTTGGGAGGCTGAGACCAGAGAATTGCTTGAGCCCAAGAGTTTCAGGTTGTTGTGAGCTGTGATGCCAAGCACTCAAGGGTGACAGAGTGAGACTCCATCTCAAAGAAAAAACAAACAAATAAACAAACACTGATAACTGTCTGCCTACAGTAATAACTAGATTACCAATGTACAGAAGATTAGAGCAACATTCTTCCAGCTACCAACTTGGGGAAACTGATAAGAGCTGCTATGTATAAAACAGTAGCATTTTGGAACAATACATCCTTTGATGCAGTTAGTCTTGTTCTGAAAAATAACTCTAATATGAAAATATGTTATCCACAAATATATATAATATAGTAACTTTTTTTAATTTTGGAGTACTGGGGGAAATGCATATTCGACAATAGTAAAATAGTTATAGCCTACTGATAGAATTTTATTTATGTATTAAAGTAATATTTATGAAGAATATGAAAATAAATGGAAATTTCCTAGTTATGTCAAATCTAAGGAGAAAAACTATGTGCATAGTTTGACAGTTACCAGAGAAGAATTTTGTATTTAAAGACTAAACAATAGTATCCTAAAATATTAACAGTATTCCTGTCTGCATGTTAAAGTCATGACATAGTTCTTTCTTTCTAAAATATATATTAATTTATAAACCAAGCACAGTATGATATAAGTCACAAGGAAGGTTGATAATAAGTACATTCCACCACTGAACATCAGTTTGGGGAGTTACTTGGCAGGTAGTCTGTTGCACCTGTGAAGCAGCCTAAAATTAGGAGACCTGCATTTCCTAGACCTGTCATCAATGAGCAAGGCGCAGGAATAACACTTTCAGTGAGTGTGTTCCCTCCTTTTAAAAGTGAACTTTTGCCGTGTTATATCACTTTGAGGATTGACCTCATCATCGGCTGTGAAAATACTTTGGAGAGTTACAACCTTCCCGACAACCCTGTAGCCTACCCAATACAGAACTGAGAGTAAAACTACTAAGAATGAAAGGAGGGCGGTGCCTGTGGCTCAAAGGGGTAGGGCACCGGCCCCATATGCTGGAGGTGGCCGGTTCAAACCCAGCCCCGGCAAAAAACTGCAAAAAAAAAGAATGAAAGGACACAGTTAATATTATTTCTGATAATCTCTTAGTGATAATTATTATTTCTCTCTGGGGGAGGGAGTAGGATTGGAAAGGAACATTTTGGAGGCCTCTTATATTTCTGGACTTGGATAGTATTAACATAGCTATTCACTCTAATAACTTATTACACATATAAATGACAGATTTTTTCTATGGATATTTTATATTTCACAATAAAAAGGACATTAAAAAAGAAAAACAGGGTGGGTCAAAGGAGCAGGGCGCCAGCCCCATATACTGGAGGTGACAGGTTCAAACCCAGCCCCGGCCAAAAACTGCAAAAAAAAAAAAAAAGAAAAGAAAAGAAAAGAAAAAAAGGAAGGAAGAAAGAAAAGAAAAACTGGAAATAAAGTAGGATCAAATCCAGGAAAATCTCTCTGACAAGAGATAATCTGGGATGACCACACAACTGGGAAAGAAAATTTTAAAAATAAAGCATTAAAACGCAAGTTACATTTCAGAGATGTGTGTCAGTTTTATTTACACATATTCTAGCACCTAGAACACTGCTTGGCACAAGGTGGATACTTGATAAATGTTTCTTGAATGAATAACTGAAAGTAGATGTCAGATGGCTAGCAGAAAGTGAAGTGGAAGTTTCCTCTAGAAAATAGAGATGCAAAGTGTTTAGAGGAGAAGCAGAAAACCCAGATTCCAAACACACTTTGGGAAAAAAAAGTTAAGGAAGCAAAATGACTCTCCCCTTGATAAAAGATATGCCATCAATAACAAAACTGATGTACAAGTGAGGTCAGCAGTCCCACAGCCTACGAGCTCAAATAATCAGAAAAACACTTTGTACCTGCGCTCTACCATCAGTGCAGGGAGCGCTTGAGAACTTCCACAACTCCTGGGACGGGCAGTGCAGGAAGTTACACGCACAGAGAGCTGCTGGAAAGAGAGGGGACAGGTCAGAGAAGAAGAATGCATGAGTCCCCCAAATAACTCAGATGAAATCAGGGAAACCCCATTACTCAACTAGCAGATAGAGAAAGCTGAGCATAAAAGACGCAACCTCTCGTGTAGTGCCAATGTATTTTTAACTCTTCACTTTTGGCTGGTTCCATACTTTTAACGGTCCTCACACCCAGAATTTTCCCAGCATAGGCTCACTTATAATCTTTAGGTGAATCTCAACCTTCATTTCACATCACAGGATTCTGAGAGCATTTTAAGAACTGTCAATCCCTCGCTTGGTGCCTATAGTTCAAACAGCTAAGGCACCAGCCAAATACACCAGAGCAGGGGGGTTCGAATCCAGCCCTGGCCTGCCAAACAATGACATCTACAACCAAAAAATAGCCAGGCGTTGTGGCAAGCACCTATGGTCCCAGCTACTTGGGAGACTGAGGCAAGAGAATCACTTAAGCCCAGGAGTTTGAGGTTGCTATGAACTGTGATGCCACAGCACTCTACCCAGGGGCAACAGCTTGAGGGTCTGTCTCAAAAATAAAAGAACTGTCAATCCCCCTTTTCTTCCATTTGTTAACAAAGACAGCCCACAAAGTCTCTTGCTCCATCATATCCCAAGAATGCTTCTCCCTGGAACGCATGGGAAGCGTCCCTTGACATGGGAAGCCCTGTTATCCTCCTGATGGGGTCGTCTTGCTCAGAGCACACAGGATACCGTCTTCCTGCTCCAGCTGCCTCCTCCCTGACAGATCCTTCTGCTCTAGCAGCACAGACCCCGTGGACCTGCTTCTACACAGCATTCTTCCCACAAGCCATTTTAAACCAAATTCAACTCAAAATGAATATGGCAATGTGGTTTCCAGACCTCTTTCACATGTGGGTTTTTTTCCCCTCACATATTTGAGCAAATATCACACATCTTCAGCATTCTTATCTGGTGGGCCACCAGGACTAGCACAACTTTCAGGGTACCTGGATTTTTTTCTAAAGTGGCTCTGGGACTTCAGTCACAAGGAGACATACCTGACTATGGTGCATTCTTACGAGATATAAGAGGGTCACTTCTTAGGAGTCTCTCTCTATTTTAAAAAGCTCTGCTGGCATTTAGATTAGTTAGTTCACCTTTCAGGATTTTTGTCAGTTCAATATGCTTCCCTAGACAGGCTGCAGTGTTCCCATGTGAGCCAATAAATGGATCATGGGGATCATTAAGGGTGTTTAAAATGAGAGAGAGAAGACCCGGACCCCAAATGTACCCACTCAACAACCCATAGGCACATCATGTTTCAAGCCTCACTTCCGAGCTGGTCAGAGCTCCCTGTGCAGTCAGGAGTCATGGACGTGTCTGTATGTCCTGTGTGTATGTCCCAAATTGTTAACTCGTGCAGAGGCCAGGCATCGACTTTTTGTGATTCTTTTGCTACCAGGCCAAGCAAAGTCATAAAAGTAAATGCTTCTAAGGAGAAAGGAAGGAGGAAGAGGAAGCAGGTGAGAGCAGTGTGCAGGGCGCCAGGAAGCAAGCGCGCACCAGACCACACCAGCCCTCAGCGGCTGCCTCTCTCTCCCCCACAGCCTTTTCCAAACCTTCCCACCTTTCTGTCCCATCTTCTAAATTCCACAAGCCACCTGAGAGGCTTCACTTTTAAGAGTAACCCACATGATGGCAGCCTAGCACTCTCAGCATTCATTGGCTCAGGAGAACCTGTGCCCAGACCACCAAAGAGTGTGTGTGTGTGTGTGTGTGTGTGTGTGTGTGGTGGGGGGAGGGGGGTTGGCAAAAAACCAAAAACCAGAAGCACCAGCAAGACCAGAAAGCACTCATAAGGATTTCTGACTCCACTTCTCAAGTTCATCACCAGATATGGATGAGAGGCCCAGCATGCTGCTGCCTGAGTTTTTAGTCACTTTGGAGAAGGTGGCTGGATGTGTTCCCATTTTAACCTGCTTGACTCTATTTTGAAAGCAACCCACATAACACAGTGTAGTCACAAGCTGCCTCTTAAGTCTACCTTTGTAATTTATATCTTTCCAGCCTGTCTGGGGAACTGTCCCAAGAGTAACAAAGGCCTTTGAAGTTCTAAAGAAAACCCCAAATTGCCTGAACTGTTTTCTATTTTGACCTGCCCCAGCAAACAAAAGCCTTTACTTTCTGTTGTAACAACTTCCAGTTGGGTCACACTCCCAGAGGGCGAAGCTGGAAGCATTCCTCTAGGATTTGGGGAGCTCTCGAGGACACCCAACCACAGCTTCCCCACTGGAGCAAAGTGCAGCAGGGAAGGGAGTTGGCATGATTCCACAACGCTGACACCTGACATGCCACACCAACTAAAATCTATTGGTGAATTTGTCTAATTGTAAGGGATTACCTTTACCTGCCCAGTATTTCAGCCTCTGAGATAAATACAGTGATTTAAGGTGTGTTACAGAATCTCCCAGTGGATCAGTCAGCAGTGTATATAGCTTTATATTTTAACAGTCTTTCTACAAATCGGAAACCAAGAACCAAACATATTCATGCTGTGGTTAATTCCTTACTGCCTATGAATTGCCCTTAAATCAGAGCAACAATGCATTTTTCATTGAAAAGTATTTTGTTTCAGTGTTTTGGCAAGTGCTTGGAAAAACCCTTATACTTCATTCCTAAAGCATAAATCTCACCCCTGCAGCCACGTGTCTCAATGACACAGGAAGGGAAGAGGTAAGAAAGTGTTTCACTAACACATTGGTTGGAAGGATAATTCAGCTGTACCCTCTCATCCTCCCTTAGTTTGAGCTGGTAATCAGAAGGAAAACTGCTCTAACACGCAAAAGGAGTGTCTGACACAGGGACTGCTGTGAGGAAAGCCTCCAACAGAAATGCGGCCTCTTGCTAAAACAATCAACAGAGCCCCGTGTTACGTCATTGCTCCTGTGAAAGACTTGTGATACACGTGACCGGTATATCTTTGTTAGAATAAAAGGTTGTTCAATGACACCATTTGGCTTTAAATCCAAAGAAGCTTTAAAGCAGGATGGGCTGGTCCCAGGTGGAGCTGCTTAACACAGTGAGGTGTGCAAGAAAGGGAGTGTGAGCAGGTAGTCCAGGCCAGGTTCCTACCAGCCAGACACTGGGGTTGGTTGGGGTTTTTTTAGGAGAGTCTTTGTAGTTAAGATCCCCGTAAGACATGTAAAGTTGTGAGTGGTTACTCCATGCTGCTGTTAAAATTCCACAGGTGTTCTGCGGAGGCAGGCTGGGGTTTGGGAAATTTGCGTTTGGAGCCAGAGTCTCCTCCCGTCTGACGACTTGCACTCCAGTGGCGTTTCTGTCATCTCCGTCCCTCCTCCTCTTCTCTGCCGCCTTCGGCTGTTGTCCACCACTTAGCGGTGAAGTTATGAGACAGGTGCTGGGATTGTCATACCTTTCCCCCTCCTAGAAACTCCGCCTGCACATCACGGTTCAGCCTGAACGCCACAAGGTTTGAGGCTGGCAGCCGAGGCTCAGATCAGACTTGCCTGTAAGTTCTTGGGAGGTCTGTGGGGAGCCTCCACTGCATACATCTGAGTTTGAAAAATTAATTTGTCTTCCACATTCCTCACAAGTCTCATACAAGGGACTGTCCACTAAGCAAAGAAGGGCAGTCTGTGTAGAAGATCTGATGGGAATAACAGGATGCAAAACCAGACGGCGGCAGACGACGGAGAAGAAAAGACAGACTGACAGATGCCTGAGGAAGGAGGACCACCAAGAGGAGACGCGAGAGGCCCAGGTTCTCGTTTCGAGAAAATGGGTATGCGACACAGTGATTCTCTGAGAAAGGAACATGGTGTGGGAGAGAAGTAATGAGTTTTACTATATTTAAATTTCTTTATTTTAATAGAATTCTTTTAATTCTCAGAAGAACACAGTTATAAATTACTTCTAAAATTAAAAATCACACTATAGAAATGGCACCGTTGTGTTTGAAAGCAATTGTCATTCGTGCTGGGGTGGAGAAGAGGTTCTTTGAGAGAGGAGGCCACTTCCTTCCCTCCCTCTGCCAACCTTGAATCGGGAGAAGGTAGCAGGAGAGCCCGATGGCAGAGGGCTTCTTTGGAAATCAACATGGAGCACTTACTTCTTTCTCCACTAGCCACCTTTGCTCTGTCCGTCACGGGTGCTGGGTGCTCTTCAATTAGTGAGGCCTCGTTTCTGAAACTGCAGGGATTTAAAAGAAAGACCCCATAGCACGTTCCAAAGCTTCATACTTCAGAAGATGACTTGGGGAAGGAAACCTTAGATCTGTCTCTCTCGGCTTCTCTCCAGCTTATTTGTGTGGGTACACATGTGCTTTTCTTTATGAATCTGACTTAGGACTGTTCTGGAGTTGGGGTCCTCAGAACAACTGATATGGTGATTTGAATTTAACACAGTTCTCACCTGAAGGCAGCTGCTGAATCTGTGTGTGGCTTTTCCTTCAGCTGATACACAGAGAAGGATACATAGGATTCCTCTTAAATGCCCAGCACTGAACTTGGGACTCAATTGTCGCGACTCCTAAGGCCCTGGTCTTGGTCGCCACAGGACGGAACCAGGCATGACATGGATTACAAGTACAAGCTTGCAGGAGGTGGGCTAACCTTGATTGCGGGGTAGCCCCTAGCTCCCTCCACAATGGCTATTTATTAAGCTTATACACAACAGGGGTGGAGAGTTAAGGTAATTACACATGAGGGCTGCATGCGGAAGGATTGCCACGTGCTCTTCCCTCCCCTGTTCTTTCCCCACAACCCTCATGAAGAACTACTCAGCATCCATGTTTAACACCTGCTTACTAGTGAGTGACTGATGGTATCTCATTCCGGAACACTGAGTTACTTGGGGGATTGCCCCCAAATCACAGAACGTCTCTAGGCTTGCCAGGAGACTGTCCTGTTCACAGTGTTTCCTTTTAATGTGATAAGAATCAGTAACTGTCCTTTGCAAACATGGTGTCCGTTCCTCTATACCAGGGGTCCTCAAACTGCAGCCCGCGGGCCACATGAGGCAGTATGATTGTATTTGTTCCCCGTTTTGTTTTTTTACTTCAAAATAAGATATGTGCAGTGTGCATTGGAATTTGTTCGTAGTTTTTGGTTTTTTTTAAACTACAGTCTGGCCCTCCCATGGTATGAGGGACAGTGAACTGGCCCCCTGTTTAAAAAGTTTAAGGACCCCTGCTCTACACTCAAGGCCGTGAAGTCTGTCTACTATGAAGTCATTGAATGTGGGAGGGGCAATGGGTGAGTTGCTGTTAGAAGAGTGAGCTTAAAAACTTGACCTCTGAGGTGTGATTCATCAAGACTCAGACACCCCCCCCCACCAAACCCTCAGCTCGTTAGATTGTCGACTTCAGCAGGTAACTTACTGTCTCCACATTTTTCTTATCTGAGACATGGAGATTAATAATAGTACCAGATCCGTTTTTGTTGTGAACTACATGAAATGAGTGTAAAATGCTTATAATGGTCAGTACATAATCTGTATGCTCTCTTCTTATCTAAATTCATGTACCACAAGCCATGCTATCATTAACTTCTTCATTCAACTTCTAAGAAGTTGATTAATGGGTTCAAATATACAGATGGATTAAAAAAAAATAAGACCTCATGTTAGATAGATCAGTAATAGGCTGGTTATAGTTCACAATAATCTATTGTATACTTAAAAATGGCTGTGAAAGAATAAAAAAGCATAAAAAGACAAATATTATATTTAAGTTGATGGATATACCAGTAAATTGATTTGATCCTTACAAATTATATGACTATATTAAATTGTCACATGTACCCTGAAATGGTGTATGTGTAAGGATTATATTAATAAAATATAAATTAAAAAATAATGAGATTCTATGCAGAAAAATGCATCCCTTGATCACTGGAATATTAAATGCACTTTTCACCTCATTTCAATGATTGAATTTCTATTTGAAAAACTCAGATCTGAGTTTAAAACACTAAGTAGGAGTGACTTAAATTAGTTGAGTATTCAGAACTTGGCAAAACCATCCTAAACAAATACTGTGTGCACCTGTATCCCCAGGAAGTCTTGAGTTCACTCATGTGGTGTCTTCTAGTTCTCTGAATTCTGTAGTTCTGAGACCAGAACAGGTAAAGAAGGCCAGAAAAGTGACACGTGCCATGGGGTTGACAGTACTGAAGCTGGAGCTCTAGTCACTTTTTCTACCAGGACTTTGGGTTCGTGGGCTATAACATGTTTGAGGCCTTTCCCTTCTAAACATTCTACCGCTTCAAAAATACAGGTTCAAACTGTAAGTAGCAGGCAGTGGTTCTCAAACTTTAGTTGGGTAGTTCATCTGAGGTATTCATTTAAATGCAAATTCCTAGAACTCATCCTCAGGAACAGATTATGGTGATCCCCAGTGCCCCCCGAACACAGGCACGAACACTGTACAGAACTGACCCCCCGCTGCATCGTCCTCAGCCCCGGGAACGCTTTCTGCCCATGCTCTCCTTACCTGCTGCCTCTTAATCTTGGTGTCCCTGCCACCCACTTCCTTCTTCAACTACCCTAGACATGGGCTTTTTTGTGTGTGCCTTTTTTCCCTAGTTTGCTAAAATAATAAGCCACACAAAATTGGAAATAGGTATGTTACTTTTCTGCAAATAAAAGCTAGTGAGTCTATTTTAATTGCTAATTGGATGACAATTGGAAACCAAACCTACCCTGGTTGGGCATTTCAACCTGATTTCTAGAGAAGGAACAGGGAGGAGCACAACCAGCTGCAAGCAGCGTGAAAAGCAGGGCGCAAGGCAGGCAGCCTCCATGCAGGGCCCTCAGAGTTCACAAGAGGCATGAGCTGATCTTTCTCATAGACAGTAATAACAATAATAAAGATTTCCTTTCGCTGAATGACTAAGTTAAAGGACTCCTCTCACATCTCCATGGTGCAGGAGGAAGGCTAACTGGAGAATGACAGGCTATGGCTGCTGGGAGCTGTAGCATCCACACAGTTTCACCAGCCAGCGTGAAGCCGTTCTTTCTGAAGAGGCACTAAGGGAGGCTGCCCCTGAGCCAGTCTGGCGGGACCTGGGGTCCTGACATGGCATCTCGTTAGCCGCTGACTCTTGGGTCTGGGCCATCTCAGGTGACGCTCCCGCACTGCCCTGCTCCCTGCCTTCAGTCTTTATTATTTCTCTCCATTGTGTGCAGTGATGCTCAGGCCACCCCTCACTCTTTTCCATAACCAGAATTTCTTTGATTTGTGTGGGGGCAATCACAGAACTGGGCGGAGGGCGTTCTAGCCTTACCAAAACATCCCAATCCAGTGGGCAGCTTCAGCCCAACAACCAGCCTCACAATCTGGGTTCTGCAGCCCTGTAACAGGAATGGGCTTCTGCAGCCCTGTAACAGGAATGGGCTTCTGCACTGATATTAGGGCCCAACTGTCACTTGCCCCACTGCAATGGTCTGCTTTTCAGGATAAAAATAAATTCATTTGCATCTACACTCTGAGAGCCTCCCCCTTAGCTGGGATGAGACACTCTGGCTTTGGGGCGGTGTATAGCAAGCTCTTAGCCCTGGCCTTTACTGTATTTCACCACATGCATACATACCTATATGTAGAGGATGCCAAGAGCCAACGACCTCTGAACAAGATGATTTGCAGCTGGGGGTGTACCCTTGGGCAATTCGTCCGAGGTGCTCCTTGCTGAGAAAGAGCCTGAGCCCATGGCGATCCTTAGGCACACAGTCATTGTCGAACACTCCCCTCACCTGTCTTGTACTGTCTCAATAAAAGGCTACTACAGAGGTTGCTCGGGGCTACCCTGCAATCAAGGTTAGCCCGCCTCCTGCAAGCTTGTACTTCTAATCCGCCTCACGCCTGGTTCCTTCCTGCAGCAATCAAGACCAGGGCCATCAGAGCTGTAACACCTATATATAACCATGCACATATATACGTTTTTAGAAGCATCTCTTCTTGCACATTGTTAAATATCTTCTCATTAAACAATAGTGTAATTCTGAAAGTGAATCTTGTGTGCATGCCTAATGGAAAGGAAGATATCAGATGGCCAAGGGCTTGGCCCCTCTTTGAAGTGAACTTCTAGTCTTTACAGAAGGCGAACAGACCTGAGTCTGAGCTGAAGTCCGAGGCTCAAGCCCCCAGCCTGAACCTGCTCTGGCCAAGGTCAAATGGGGTCAGTGGTTTAGGCGCAACAGGCCAAGTCCTGGTGGCCCAGAGGGACAAGGCACTCCCTCTCTGGCCTTAGTTTCCCCCGTGTCCAGTCAGAGAGCTGCTACTTCAAGTGTGGTCCGTGGACCTGCAGCGCCCACATTCAGAGCAGGTGAAACCATGTCCCCTCGGGCAGGGTGATTGTCCTCTCCGGGCTCCACTTTCCTCCTCTGCAAAATGGGAATACCACCACTTCTTAGATTTGGGGTAAAAATGAATGAGATAACATGTTGAGTGCCTGGTACACTAAGTTGTAAAAGCTCAATAAATGGAACCAAATGTGCTAATGTTGACAAATCTTCACTTCCAGCTTGGGTTTTATAGCATGTTTACAGGGTTCACAATGGATTGTGGGCTTAAAAATGTCTGCAGTCATCTCTTCAGCTCTTTATATTTCCCTTTTAAGAGGCTGGGTAGAGTTAGGGTCTCTGTAATTGGTGTAAGGCTCCACTCAAGCTTTAAGAAACTGAAACGTAATGAAGAAATTATCCAGTTTTTCAGAGAATTGTGCTTAGGGAAGCCAACCAGCTTCGCCTTCCCTGGAATTTTCTAATTTAGGCAGTGGGAACTGACTCCATGGGCTGTCATCATGGAATGGTGGCACCCGCGGTGCACTGTTTCCCTTTGTGAAGCTGTTCCCAGTGGCAGGGAGAGCCAGCAGGTGCTCCAAGGTCTTGCAACCCCCTTCCTAATAAACTGCAGCTCCTTTAGGATATTCTGGTATCTGACAATCCATGGGTCTCTGAAGCCATCTGACTGACTCCAACAGCACTCACTTTAAAGCACCTTGAACAGAGTAGCTCAGAACACCAGCCAGGCTGGCAGCCCTGCTGCTGCACGACTTCCAAAGACATTCACGGAAAGCCTTGTGGAGGGACCGTGGCAAAGCCAGCCCGGGAATGCTGGGAGATTGGCTCATCTTGCTGCTACAGGGCAGCCTCCAGAGAAGTTGACCGTCTCAGGCAGAAGCAGCTTCCCGTGAGCGAGGACAGGCTCAGTGACGCCCCTTCCTGCATCTGCCTCACTCTGAGGGGATGGCAATAGCTGCAAATTTTGGGGATAGTGTGATCTAGATGCCAACATGGAAACATGGAAATGCAATGGGTTTGGAGACGAAATGCTTAGTGTCCTGTCCTGACTAACCCACTTACCAGGTGAGTAGTCTTAGAATAGTTACCTCATCAGCGGGGGCCTCCATCTTCTGAACTAAAAATATATGGGTGGCAGACCTTACCTCACAGCGCAATTTTAATTATTAAATGAGAATATGTAGATACATATGTATATAAAGATTTATACAGCTAGAAACCAGATTATAGATATATCTATAAAGGAATATGTGTTTAATTATACAGGGTGGACTTGTATAAAATAGTTGTCTATTTTACAGTTTTGTTTTGTTTTTATTATTATAGATAAAAATATGTACCATAGATGTGGCCCAACCCATCACCCTCCCTCCACCCAAACCTCCCCCCTCTCTTCCCCTTCCTTGGTCCTTTCCTCATAGTCTTGAGGTATAGTTGGGTTATAGCCTTCATGTGAAAGCTATAGTTTAGCTTCATAGTAGGGCTGAGTACATTGGATACTTT
>CAUYPK010118449.1:0-10187 GCA_963574355.1 Loris lydekkerianus
TCACCTCTTTCATGTTTACATAGATGGAGCTGGAGCATTTTCTTCTTAGTAAAGTATCTCAAGAATGGAAGAAAAAGTATCCAATGTACTCAGCCCTACTATGAAACCAATTTATGGCTTTCACATGAAAGCTATAACCCAGTTATAACCTAAGAATATGGGGAAGGGGAGAGGGAGGGGAGGGAGGGGAAAGGGAGGGGAGGAAGGGAGGAGGATGGGCGGAGGGAGGATGATTGGTGGGATTATACCTAGGGTGTATCTTACAAGGGTACACGTGAAACTTAGTAAATGTAGAATATAAATATCTTAACACAATAACTAAGAAAATGCCAGTAAGGCTATGCTAACCTATGTTATGAAAACATGTCAAATGGTCTATAAAATCAGTGTATGGTGCCCCATGATCACATTAATGTACACAGCTATGATTTCATAATAAAATAAAATTAAAAATATATATATAAAGAAAATAGGCACTGACCCTTCAACTCTCTCCTCTCTCGCTGTATCATCCTTGAAATAAAAAAAGCTTAAGTTAAATGGACCACTTAAACCAGCAGTTGGGAAGTGACAAGGACCACCTACATAGAGCAGATGTGAATGGACTGAAGACTATTAGACACTTGGATCTTCACGTGGTTCTCCTGTTGATAAATAATCCTAGTCTACTAGGCTATCTCATCAAGTTGGACACAGGAAACCCCCTTGCAAGGAAACATTTAAATCACGCAAAGGGATGACTTTTATCAGGATGGTTCGAGGACTGTAGAGTTATTAACATGTATCTTCTTGGTTCTCAAAACCACACACAAAAAATGGAAGGCATGTTTAAAACTGAAAGGAATAAAGCTATATTGGGGATAAGCCAATCACACTCTGCTTTCTCCTCCTTTTTATTTTTAACTGACAAAGTCAGGGTGATCTTAAGTCCCAGGATTTTGAACAGTTCTGAATATACTTCACAAATACGAAGTTAGCAAGATTAAAAAGAAAGACTTAGTTAGGGTCAGCAGGAGAATGAACATCCCTAAATAGGATTGGGGTGGCTTCCATGACAGTTTGATTATGGAACAATCAACTCAGAGAAAGCACCTTTAGATCAACTGTTAGAAATGGAAGAAACTAAAAGCTTTTTTATTTTGACTCAAAGGAGGACAGTGAAGGTCAGCACAAAAAAATGGAAAGGATTTAGGACAGTGCCTATGGCTCAAAGGGGTAGGGTGCTGGCCCCATATACCAGAGGTGGCAGGTTCAAACCCAGCCCCGGCCAAAAAGTGGGGGGGAAAAAAAAAAAAAAAAAAAAGGAAAGGATTTATAAATAAGTGTCTGTGCATCTAACAACCTGTGCAAAAATCTCTGCCTGTCACATTTTCCGGCCCCATCCCTGTACCTAAATAGTAATTCTTCCAGAAATTCCAAATTCTTCATAAACTGGCACCTCCCAGACTCCAAATCAATTGGCGTGAGAGTGCATTCAAAGTGTGAGGATATGCAGACTCCATACCCAGAGATTCTACTTTCTTTGGTTTCAAATGGGACTCAGGCATGGACATTTTTAAAAGCTCCTGAGTGATTTATAAAATTTCTCCAGCATTAAGAGGTGATGCCACCATCAGCAGCTCAATTCTGTCTTTTGCTCATACGATAAATAGCAGTGTTTTTCATGTAGCATGTAAAGATGTGGGATCTGCCTTTATGAAAGTACTTCAATGAGAATGACAATTTTGTCTGTCAGCTGGCACTGACTCTACTCTTGTTTTTGCTTAGTGCTAGGTAGCATCAGAAAATAACAATGACGAATAGCCAATGATGGTGATAATAGCCAGCATGCATTGAGATCCTGTTCTAAGTACTTCACAATCATCCCTTTAGTTCCTGAAATAAAGTTGTGACTTAACTACTCCCACCATCCTTTACAGATGAGGAAAGAGAGACCCTGAGAAGTTGGCATATTCCCTTAAGATCACAGACTTTGTAAAAGAGAAGATTATGCTCTGTGAAATGATATATCCACATTGAGACATCAATCTGATAAGTGATCAATATGGTAGGAGATACATGAAGGGGAGAAGGGCATGCGCTCAGATGCTCATACATCTGCTTTCAACTTGACGCTACGTCCTACAAGCTATGCGACATTACTCAGAGTATCTAAACTCTTTGCCTTGAAGTTTCCGATCTGTTTAAACAGGGATTTTAACAGTTTCAACTTCACAGTGGGTGTTCTAAGGCCCAGAATAGCTAAATAGCTGAGTAACAGGGACTCACGGAGGTAGGGGGCAGAAGAATTTAAACCTAAATATCTGGTCTATAGATTCATTTCCATTTTCCCTGATATCTCTTATTCAGGAGCTAAATTTGAAGGACCTTATATACCCAGGTAAAAACCTGACACTCTCTGTGTGAGCTGTGACCCAGTACAGAGAACACACCAGTAATCCATAGGGCTCAGCCCAGGAGCTTAAACTAGTAATGAGTTAACTAAAAACTCAGTGGGAGTCCTCTTTTGTTAGTGCATTTTTCAGAAAGCACAGGGAGCCTACCAGTGATTTATCAATCTGCAGATCCTGGCATGAGAAGTCTGCAGTTTATGAGGCCAAAGACCCCTCTAGGGTCAAACAGAAGTTTCTTCTTGCCCCAGTTGGTATAACACAACAGGAGGAGGTAAGGCATTGCCCCTACCAGGAGGAGACCCTGCATTCTCGCCTTGGCACTATCTGACTGACCTGCTTTCTGCACTATATGCAATTAATTTTCATTATTTTCTGAAAAGTAATGAATGACAGGCAGGACAAGGGGACTTATAAAGGGGGCATATGGTTTATCTGTAATCCCATCTTTAGCTCCATTCATCTGCAGGGCATCAGCTCAGCAACTACAGTTTGTGGCTAAATAGGAATTTAACACAAAAGCAAAACCCAATTATCTTCTTTTATTAAGCACAAAGTACTTCACTTTGGTCAGAATGAGATGATTTGGCATTTGATACTCTAGCGTGCTAACAGAACCCCCAGAATGTTTATCGCAGCCCTATTCATAATTGCTAAGTCATGGAAAAAGCCCAAGTGCCCATTGATCCATGAATGGATTAATAAATTGTGGTATATGTGTACCATGGAATATTATGCAGCCTTAAAGAAAGATGGAGACTTTACCTCTTTCATGTTTACATGGATGGAGCTGGAACATATTCTTCTTAGTAAAGTATCTCAAGAATGGAAGAAAAAGTATCCAATGTACTCAGCCCTACTAAGAAACTAATTTATGGCTTTCATATGAAAGCTATAACCCAGTTAAAACCTAAGAATATGGGGAAGGGGGAGTGGGAGTGGACACAGGGGAGAAGATGAGCGGAGGGAGGGTGATTGGTGGAATTACACCTACGGTGCATCTTACAAGGGTACATGTGAAATTAATAAATGTAGAATATAAATGTCTTAACACAATAACTAAGAAAATGCCAGAAAGGCTATGTTAACCAGTGTGATGATAATATGTCACGGTCTATAATACCAGTGTATGGTGCCCCATGATCGCATTAACGTACACAGGTATGATTTAATAATAAAAAAGGAAAAGAAAAGAAAAGAAATGCCAATTGTATCTGCAACTAAAAATGCAACCCCTGCTTTTTTCTGGTTTCCATTTGCCTGTAATATACAAGTCCATCCCTTCACTGTGAATCTATTTTTATTCAATATAGTAAGGTGAGATTCTTGTATATAGAAGATATCCGATCTGATTTTATGTATCCAGTCAGCCAGCCTGTGCCTTTTTAGAGGACAATTTAAACCATTCAGATTAATTGAGAGAATTGATAAGCCTGGTTGTGTTTTGGGTGTCTGATTTTTGGATAATCCTTTCACCACTGTGGAAACTGAGTTTTGTTCAAAAATTTCTGGGTGAGTTTACTTTGTAGGTTGAGCATTGCACTGGTCATTGTGGAGAATGGGTCTCAGAATATCCTGGAGAGCTGGTTTAATTATGGCATATTTCTTTGACATGTCTATGTCATTAAAGTATTTGATTTCTCCATCACAAATGAAACTCAGTTTAGTTGAATACAGGATTCTGAACTGGAAGTTGTTTTGTTTTAGTAGATTTTAGGTTGATGGCCATCTTCTGGGTTGAAACATTTCAGCTGACAGATCTGTAGTCATTCTGATATTTCTCCCTTTGTAGGTGATGCGTTTCTTATGTGTGGCTGCTTGCAGAACTTTCTCCTTCATCTTAACTTTGGAAAATTAATCACAATGTATCTACCGTGTTTCCCTTAAAATAAGACATCCTCCAAAAATAAGACCCACTTACAGATTTCCTTCTGGGTGAAATATAAGGCATGCCCCGAAAATAAGACCCCCCAGTCTCTGTCTAGGAATGAAAATTGATTTACTATAAACTGGTTGCTAGGGCTGCCCCGACTGGCGTCTAGCAACTAGTGATTTTACGTGGGGTCCTGACGTCACTGCTGTGTGGAGGTGGAGAGGAGGTCGGAGTGAGCGATGAGCGTGGGGCAGGAGAGAGGAGGAGACTTTCGCAGATGCGTGTAGAACAGGAGGATCAGAGCGGATGGGACGTGGCGAACAATAAATGTGTACCGTATTCTTCTTCATGGAAAAATAAGACATCCCCTGAAAATAAGATCTGGCGCATCTTTGGGAACAAAAATTAATATAAGACACTGTCTTATTTTCGGGGAAACAGGGTAAGAAATCTTCTATTTGGATTGAGTCTTGCTGGGATTCTGAAACTGTCTGCTATCTGAAGTTCTGTATCTCTTGCAATGCTTGGGAAATTCTCCTTCAAAATATTTTGGTGTAGAGTATCTGTACCTTTAGGATCATCCTCTTCTTTGGGAATTTTGATATGATGAATGTTTGATCTTTTGGAGTGACCCCACAAATCTCTCAGAGAATGATCAGTTTTTGCTCTCCATTTGTCTGCCTCTTTGAGTGTTTGGGAACATTCAAAAGCTTTGTCTTCGGTTTCAGAGATTCTTTCTTCTGCCTGGTCAACTCTATTACTGAGGGATTCTACTGTATTTTGGAGCTCCTCAACTAACTTTTTCATTTCCTTGAGTTCTGCTATCTCTTTTCTCATTATGTCCATGTCTTTGGTGACTTGGGCTTTGAATTCATTAATTTCTTGAGACAACTTTAGAACTACTCTTTGGAACTCAACGTCTATCTTTTCTTCTATTCTGTTTATCTTATTTGCAATTCATATTCTGAATTTGATTTCTGACATTGCAGCCATTTGTCTATGCATGGCATCTTCAGTTGTATCTCCTTTGTAATTTCTTGTTGGGGGGATGTTCATCTACTCTGGTTATTCATCTTGCCAGAGTTCTTCTGTTGGGTCTGCACCATATATATTTTCAACCATTTGGTTATTAGAACTGGTAGGGTGAGAATGAATTGGGGTTTACAGGTAGTAGAGATAGCCCCTTACCAAAGCACTAAGCTTTGTAATTGTGTCTTATCTCCTACAACCTTACAAAGGCCCCTTTCAGAGATTTGGCCAGAGACTCTTAGGACCTACTTGGTGAGATAGCTCAAGCTAGCTCTGTTTTGATATCACCCTATGCTATCCTAAGAAACCACAATATTAGGTTTAAATCTTGACTGTGAAGAGATACAAATAGCTGTGGCACCCAGCCCCCACCCTTCAGTTGTTTTCCACTACAAAACTTCGAAGGTTCCGCTACAGAACTTCCACTGCAGAACTTCAAACCTCAGAATGTCCCAGAGTGGACAGCCCCAGACATGGGTTCCAATTTAATTGTCTCAGGCAGTGTAAACCCTGCTCAACAGAGAGGGATTCAAGGGTCTCCAACAGCACAATTGGAGCCAGGAATCCACACTCCCACCCACCAGACTCAGTTCACACTGTTGTCTGCTTCTCTGGTCACAGGCCCAGTTGGAGCCAGGGGCCATGCCCCTGCCCACCGGTCTCAGTCCACACCCAGGAAGTGTCTGCTTGCCATACCATTTGGAGTCAGGGGACCAAGGCCCCACCTGCCAGTCTCAGTCTACTGCCTGGCAAGCCTCTGTTGGAGTCAGGGTACTGGGCCCCACCCTCCAGTCTCAGTCCACACCCAGCTAGCCTCTGCTTGCCAGACCAGTTGGAGTCAGCGGACCACACCTTCACCTGCCAGTCTCAGTCCACTGCCTGGCAAGCCTCTGTTCATAGGGTCTGTTAAGAGTCAGGGCACCGCAGCTCGCCCGCAGGTCTCAGTCCTCACCTAGTAAGTCTCTGCTCACCAGCCCCACTGGAGACAGGGGACCATGCCCTAGCCCTCAAGTTTTGGTTCACACCCAGAAATCTACTGCTCAAGGGTTCTATTGGAATCAGGGGACCACACCCTTGCTCTCAGGTCTCAGTCCACACCTAGCAAGCTTCTGCTTGCAGGCCCAGCAGGGGCTGGGGACCAAGCCGGTCTGCCAAACTCAGTCCACGTGGGGCAACTACTCTCCTGCTGTGGGTGCCATCAGATCCGGGGGTTCTGCACCTCGTCCCACCAGACACAGCCCCAACCTAGGGTCAACACCACCACTGGCTGGGCATAGTCATAACCACAGGACTGCTTCTCCTCCTGCCAAATGTCCCTTTATTACCACACCTTCTTTCTTCCAAGTTAGTCACAGATTCCATCCTAATGGTTGGCAGTCCACACTATGCCCAGATCTCTCAGGACAAAACCAAACACTCTATGCTTTGTAGCAAGCAGAACTTTACACTGCCACATGAGAGGGAAAGGGTAGACTGGGTATTTGAACTTGTGAGGGAAAATATCTGTTCAATTTTATGGCTGGCAGGGTGGTGTCTAGGTTCACAAGTAGGACCTCCCTGGAGAAAGAGACCTGGAGTTTAGTGGCTCTCTCCAGCAAGGTAAAATGAGAGGTCTTTTGTTCCCTGCTCATTAACAGAGAGCCTGTGTGGGCCTCCCACTTTGGGGAGGAGGTCTTCTGTCCTCTTGTTGATAGGTTTTTTACTTGTAATTTGTTTTCTTGAATGCTCTTCCTTGGAGTTACAGCTTGCCGTACTTCTTTCTTGACTCAGCTCCCCACCTTTTGCTTCATAGAGTCCAATTATGTCCAGTTTTTCTTCCTCTGCTCAGGAGCCTCTGCCGAGGGTTGCTACCAGTTGGCCATCTTCCCAGAATTCCCCCAGTTTTTAGTTTTTGTAGGAATGGAACCTCACTATATTGCTCAGGCTCCTCTTGAACTGAAATTACAGGCACAAGTCACGACCCCTGGCTGTAGTATAAGTCTTTAACTTATATTTCACCCCCAAGTGACATTATGCCACTTCATGTTGTTTGTGGTGTGCCTCCATCCTCCCCCAGCATCAGTGCTCTGTGGCTGTCATACTTCTACATGTTTACAGCCCACATATGTTGTTATTTTTACTTTAAACAGCTAAGTCCTTCTTTTCTCTCTTTTTCTAATTGTGGTATAATAAACATGTGTATGAATGTACTTTGTTCATTTTTTTGTCACTTTTCTTTCTGTGTTTTATTTTGTATAATTTCTGCTGCTATGTCTTTAAATTCATCAATCTTTTCTGCAATATATAATCTGCTTTTAATTCCATCCAGAAGTCAGAGCACTTGTCTGTGTCTCCTGGTTTCAGTACTTACCACACTCAGTCTGTCCTCTGGTTTCTTGAGCATGTGGAACATAGTTCTAGTAATGGTTTTAATGTCATTTTCTCCTAATTATACCATCTAAGTAATTAATGTCTGAGAAAATTTCTTTCTTTCTTTCTTTCTTTCTTTCTTTCTTTCTTTCTTTCTTTCTTTTTGTTGTTATTGTTGTTGTTGTTGTTGTTTAAGAGCTTTAATACTTAAACTGAAAAAATTGCAAGCTGTGTTTTTATAGCCACTGGTCCATGATCCCATCTCTGCCAGGGCAAGAATTTGTTCCTCACCCTGCCCACAGGTGGAAGCCCAAACTCCCCCTATCAAAGTCTTCAGAGTACAGGGGGGCTCCCCTTGTAGTGCTGTGCAGTGAGTCCCCAAACCAGAGGCAAGAATGCAAGAAGAGTATGCAAATAGCAGCCCTGTGCCAGGCCTGTGCAAGGTGCTCGCCAGTGTTATCTCAGTTAATCCTCACACCTACCCTAGGAGTAGGCATCCCCTACTTGTGAGGAGGAATCCTGGGGCTGACCAATTGTCCATCAGAAAGTTCACAAGTCCATCAAAATGAGACGAAAATCTGGGTCTTATCAGGACAGGAGCAGTGGCTCATGCCTGCAATTCAAGCACTTGGGAGGCCAAGGTAGATGGATTGCCTGAGCTTACAAGTTTAAGACCAGCCTCAGCAAGAGCAAGACCCCATCTCTAAAAAAAAAAAAAAAAAATAGCTGGGCATTGTGGCAGGTGCCTGTAGTCCCAGCTACTTGGGAGGCTGAGGCAAAAGAATCACTTTAAGCCCAAGAGTTTGAGGTTGCTGTGAGCTATGATGCTACAGCACTCAACTGTGGGTGACAAGGCAAGCTTGTCTCAAAATGAAAAAAAAAAAAAAAAAAAATCCAGGTCTCTGTCCTTCCCATTCCACAACACTGAATTCTCCATCTGGTCCAGCCTTAGCTTCCCATAATCAGTTCCGTCTCAATATCATGTCCTATGCTTTGTCCTGACCCTGAGAGAAGGGGTCAGAAGCAGGACACTGTTCTGTAAAGATGGTAAGGATCTTGGCATGGTATTTACTCTGAAACAGCAAATATGACCTTAGAAGTCACTGTTCGGGTCACTCTCTGCTGACTAGTTTCCCAAGGAAATGATGAGGTAGAGCAGTCTGCAAGTGCCACAAAGCCCCCCTTCTGATTCTCTGTGGAGTGAGATACCACAAAGGAGCAACGCTCAAAGGGTGGTGAAAAAAGCAGGGATCAGGAGGGCGAACTGGAGTAGTGTCAAAACTGCCACGGCAGGTTGGTAGACAGTCAACAGATTAGAGAGCATCTTTCCCAGCCACCAGGGAGCCCAAGAGGATCTTTTGGCTCTAGTCCAGGAGGTGTTTTGTCTTCTGCTTGCCCAAGAATGACCTAGAGACCTTGAACATGTCCTATGCCTGGCCCCAGGGGTTCTTATTTTGATAGCAGGGACAGCAGCCCCAACTCATTCAGTCTCTCCTTAGCCACTGCATCCCATCCCTTGTTGGCCTGTGGGTTACAGGGAGAGGGGTGCAGCAGCCCCTTCCCTGGACCTCTGGCATTAGCCCTAAGAGAGCCCACTATGCCCGCTGCTCCGCCAGTCGCCCCACTCCCACCACCAGCCGCACCCCCACCAGATGCACCTGCCACCAAAGGGCCGCATCACAGATTCCAAGAAGCTGTTCTCACTGCTTGGCAGGCAGCTCGGTAGGGGTGAGGTTGCGCCCACTGGGAGTCAGAAATAGCAGTGGACACAGACTATGGACAAAGCAGTGATGGAAGAAGACCTTGGGCTGTCCATGGAGATTCTGGAAAAGGCCCCAGAATCGGGCACCACTCACTTCTGACTGTGGTCATTAAGGGTGCTCTTGGGGAGTGGTCAGCACAGGCCCCCCAATGCCCAACCACTCCTGGACCATGCTCACTTCCCCAAAGGCACCCCAGTCTGAGCCAAGCCAAAAGGTCCCAGGTTCAACTCCAGGAAGAGCACTTGCTTGGGGCCCTGGCAGTAGCGAGTTACATAGCTGCAATGCGGCTCCCACTCATACTTCACGGGATTGTATTAATAGATGATGCCTACTGGCTCTGAAAACTGCAGCTAGCTCAGCTCAGGGTTGAGCCGAAGATCCTCCTCCAAGAAGCCCTCATCCAAGCTTCCAGGGCAGGCTGAGGGCTCCATCAAGGCACTAGTAGCTCATGGAGGGCCACCAATAGGAAAGCCTGGGGCATAGCCATGCATTGTCACCTGGTTCAGATCCCTATCTTGCTTCTGAGATAATTTCTATTGATGACTTTTCTCCTCATAGTGGGTAGTATTTTCCTACTTTACATGCCAGGCAATTTTTTACTGGATGGCAGGCTTTGAGCAGTTTACTTTGATATATGTATTTAAATTATAAATTATATATATATCTATGTTTTTTGAGACAGAGTTTCACTATGTTGCCCTTGGTAGAGTGCCATGGCATCATAGCTCACAGCAACCTTAAACTCTTGGGCTTAAGCGATTCTCCTGCCTCAGCCTCCCAAGT
>CAUYPK010118454.1:0-70420 GCA_963574355.1 Loris lydekkerianus
AAGCATTGTAAATAAATGGTTAAAAATCCTGAATCCTTATACTCCAAAACCCCTGATTATAAGGATTCAGGATTTATAAACATTTATTTACAAGACTACTGCCTTAAATGGGGTTTTCACTTAATTAAATGTGCCATTAAATATTGTGGGTTAAATAGTTCAGTGGAATACAGTTCAGTTCAGCCGCCTACCTCTTCAGCTCAGCCGTGACTTGTGGACTGAGCTGAAGCACCACACCCTCAAGCAGACGGCAGAAGACAACTGGAGACTACGTGCATTTGATTAGGTGCGCGTGCACCGAATCAAATAACCTGTATGACCCAAGTATAAGCCGAGTTTGGGCTTTTTGGCACAAAAACTCGGCTTATACTCGAGTATATGCGGTATTTTTAGAGACAGAGTCTCACTTTGTAGAGACTTTGACAGAGTCTCAAAAAAAGATACATATATATTTGTACATATATCCTGTGTATATATAAGATAGTTATAACAGTGCCTATAACACAGTGGTTATGGTGCTGGCCACATGCACCGAGGATGGCGGGTTCAAATCCGGCCAGCGCCTGATAAAACAACAATGACAATTGCAACAAAAAAATAGCTGGGTATTGTGGTGGGTGCCTGTAGTCCCACCTTCTTGGGAGACTGAGACAAAGAAAATCAGTTAACTCTAGAGTTTCAGTTTGCTGTGAGCTGTAACGCCATGGCACTCTACCAAGGGCAACATAGCAAGACTCTGTCTCAAAAAAAAAAAAAAAAGTTTAAGATAGTTCTCTAAGGGTATAGATTTTCTGAGTGTTAGGATGTTTTCCTTTTCAACTTTACTTGATTTTTGCCAAATTGTTTTCCAAAGTAGTTAGGCACTTTTCTAATTCAGATAAATTGCTTCTTTCATACACTGTAGCTTATAGCATCTGCCATAATAGTGCAACATTGTTAAACAGACTACCATGGTCACTTGGCACATACAGACTGTAATTTTGTGTGCGTGTGTTTTTTTGGGTTTTTGGGGGTTTTTTTTGAGACAGTCTCACTATGTTGACCTCAGTAGAGTGCCATAGCTTCACAGCTCACAGCAACCTCCAACTCTTGGGCTTAAGCGATTCTCTTGCCTCAGCCTCCCAAGTAGGTGGGACTACAGGTGCCTGCCCCAGTGCCCAGCTGTTTTTGTTGTTGTTGTTGTAGAAGTTATCATCATTGTTGTCTGGTGGGCCCAGGTGCTCACCACAATGCCTGGATATTTTTTGTTGCAGTTGTCATTGTTGTTTTAACTATACCTAGCCGTGTTTGAACCCGCCAGCCTTGGTGTATGTGGCTGGCACTGTAACCACTGTGCTATGGGTGCCCAGCCCAGACTGTAGTTTTTATTTTATTTTTATTTATTTATTTATTTTTTTCAGACAGAGTTTCACTTTGTCACCATTGGTAGAATGCCGTGGCATCATAGCTAACAGCAACCTCCAGCTCTTGGTCTTAGGCAATTCTCTTGCCTCAGCCTCCCGAGTAGCTGGGACTACAGGCGCCCGCCACAACGCCGGGCTATTTTTTTGTTGCAGTTTGGCCGGGGCTGGGTTTGAGCCCACCACCCTCAGTATATGGCGCCAGCACCCTACTCACTGAGCCACATGTGCCGCCTTTTTTTTTCTTTTGAGACAGAGTCTCAAGCTGTTGCCCTGGGTAAAGTGACATCACAGCTCACAGCAACCTCCAACTCTTGGGCTTAAGCAATTCTCTTGCCTCAGCCTCACAAGTAGCTGGGACTACAGGTGCCTGCCACAACGCCCAGCTATTTTTGTTGTTGTTGTAGTAGTTATCATCATTGTTGTCTGGCGGGCCCAGGTTGGATTTGAACCTGCCAGCTCCAGGCTGGCACCCTAGCTGCTTGAGCTACAGGTGCCAAGCCCAGACTATAGTTTTTAAATACTTACATAGCTCACAGAATAAACTAATGAATAACAAACTTTGCTTTCATGGTAGAACCTAGATTTCCCATTTGGTGTCATTGGTGACTATTTCCTAGTCATTTCCTTATAACTCTAGGCTATCAATATAATTTATTTAGTGTCTAACTTGTGCTGTATAGTACTTATTCCCTTATATACATACATCATCTTATATTCTCAACTGTTATTAAGAACCCCCAAAGAAGCAGGGGAACTTTCTTATGCCTACAAAAAGTCCATGATAGATAATTCCATGCGTTCTTCAACCCCGTCTTCTTCCGCCATCTTTCCATGCTGCCATAATGGTGTGCATGAATATCCTGGCTGATGCTGTTAAGAGCATCAAAGATGCCGAAAAGAGAGGCAAACACTAGGTTCTTATAAGACTGTGCTCCAAAGTCATTGTCTGGTTTCTGTGATGATGAAGCATGATTACATTGGCAAATTTGAAATCATCCATGATCACAGAGCTGGGAAAATTGTTGTGAACCTTGCAGGCAGGTTAAACAAGAGTGGAGTGATCAGCCCAAGGTTTGATATACAACTGAAAGATCTAGAAAAATGGCAGAATAATCTGCTCCCATCCCGCCAGTTTGGTTTCATTGTACTGACAACTTCAGTTGGCATCATGGACCTTGAGGAAGCAAGAAGAAAACACACAGGAGGTAAAATCCTGGGATTCTTTTTCTAGGAATGTAATACATACTGAAAAATAAAATGCCTCAATGTAAAAAAAAAAAAAAAAGCCCATGATAATGGTTGATGATAATGAAATAAAGATCCTTTTCTTAGAAATTAGAAGATACCAGTAATTCTAAAATTCAGTTTTGCAATTTTTTTTTTTTTTTTTTTTTTAGAAAGAGTCTCACTCTATTGCCCAGGCTAGAGTAGCTGGGACTATAGGCACCTGCCACAATGCCTGGCTATTTTTTAAATTTTTATTTTATTTTATTTTTATTTATTTTATTTATTTATTTATTTAGTTTGCTTGTTTTTGAGACAGAGCCTCAAGCTGTCACCCTGGGTGGAGTGCTATGACATCACAGCTCACAACAACCTCCAACTCCTGGGCTCAAGCGATTCTCCTGCCTCCGCCTCCCCAGTAGCTGGGACTATAGGCGCCTGCCACAACGCCCAGCTATTGTTTGGTTGCAGCCATCATTGTTGTTTGGCGGGCCCAGGCTGGATTCGAACCCACCACTCAGCTGTATGTCGCTGGTGCCTGAGCCGCTTGAGCCACAGGCATCGAGCCTATTTTATTTTTTATTTCATTCATTTTTTTTTTTTTTTTTTTTTTTGAGTCAGAGTCTCACTGTGTCACCCTGGATAGAGTGCTATGGCATCATAGCTCACAGCAACCTCATACTCTTGGGCTTAAGCGTTTCTCTTGCCTTAGCCTCCCAAGTAGCTGGGACTACAGGGGCCTTCCACAAGCCTGGCAATTTTTTTTTTTTTTTTTTGGTCATTGTCAATGTTGGTTAGCTGGCCCAGGCTGGGCTCAAACCTGCCAGCCTCGGTGCATGTGGCTAGCGCCATGACATAACCACTGCACTACGGGTGCCGAGCCAAATTTTTTTATTTTTAGTAGAGATGGGGTCTGGCTCTTGCTCGGGCTGATCTTGAACTCTTCAGAGGGTTAAGTGATCCTACCATCTTTACCTCCCTGTATGCAGTGATAGGATTACAGGCATGAGCCCCTGTGCCTGGCCCAATTTCTATTATTAAAAAACTGTTAACAACTTAAATGTCCATAAAGGAATCAAATAACAGTATATCTGCATGTGAATATGTGCTCATGTAATAATGTGTATGTTAATGTGGAACTTTCTCCAAGATACATTAATTGGAAAAAGCAAAGTGCAAAAGAGCAAGGTACTTGTACTGTGTGCCCACTTATGTTTTTTTTAAAAAGATGATGGAAAATATATGCATATATGTATTTTTTTTAATATGTACAGACCATTCCTGAAAGGACATATAAGAAGATATTAATGGGGTTGGGAGGCTGAGGCAAGAGAATTGCTTAAGCCCAAGAGTTTGAGATTTCTGTGAGCTGTAATGCCGCGGCATTCTACCCAGGGTGATGTAGTGAAGACTCTGTCTCAAAAAAAAAAAAAAAAAGAAAGAAAGAAAAAAAGGAAATATTAATGGTGGTTGTTCCTAGGAAAGGACACCAGAGTTTAAGTCTAGGATGGGAAAAAGTCTTACTTTTCGTTGTGTTTGAATTTTTACTCATGACTGTGTGACTTTGTTTTTGTTTTTTGAGAAAGAATCTCACTTTGTGCCCTGGGGAGAGTACCATGGCATCATCATAGCTTACAGCAATCTCAAACTCCTGAGCTTAAGTAATCCTCCAGCCTCAGCCTCCTGAGTGTCTGGGACTACAGACACTACAACTGGCTAGCTTTTCTTTTTATTTACTTTTATTTTATTTTTTAATATTCAACAGAGTTTGAATTGCAAAAAGAACTATTTATTACCTATTTTTTTTAAGGTAGAGTGCCGTGGCATCATAGCTCACAGCAACCTCAAACTCTTGGACTTAAGTGATTCTCTTGCCTCAGCCTCCCAAGTAGCTGGGACAATAGGTGCCTGGCACAACACCCGGCTATTTATTTGGCTAGTTTTTCTATTTTTAGTAGAGACAGGGTCTCACACTTGCCCAGGCTGGTCTCCAACTCCTGAGTTAAGAGATCCATCCACCACAGCCTCCCAGAGTTCTAGAATTATAGGCATAAGCCACCTTGTGTGACACAAGTTTTAATGACTAGCAAATTAAAATTGAAAATTTAGAGAAATTTATGTTTCTAAAATATGATGTTGGAGAAATGTGACATTTTCCCCAATGTACAATGGGAACTTAGAATTAGATTTTTATGCTTTTTTTGGAAAAGTAGCATATTGTAATGTAAGAATCGCAAATATGTGATGGGTGTGCTACCATTTCCTCTTTCTTTACTCACTGCAGATAATCACAGCAGACTTTCCTAGTCAGTGAGATTTGACTTCAGTGTTCAAGGCAGTCATTAAAAGTTACCAAAGTTTGCTTGGTACCTGTAGTTCATGGGACTAAGGCGCCAGCCACATACACCAGAGCTGGTGGGTTCGAATTGGGCCCGGGCCTGCCAAACAATGACAACTACAACCAAAAAATAGCTGGGCGTTGTGGTGGGCACCTGTTTTCCCAGCTCCTTGGGACTACAAGAGAATCGCGTAAGCCCAGGAGTTGGAGGTTGCTGTGAGCTGTGACACCATGGCACTCTACCCAGGGTGATAACTTGAGGCTCTATCTGTAGAAAATTTTTTAAGTTACCGAAGTTATTATGTTATTATAACATGCTGTAGACTAGTAGTTCTCTATCTGTGGGTGCAACACCTTTGTAACAATGAAAATACATCCTGCATATCAGATATTTAAATTACGATTCATAACAGTAGCAAAATTACAGTTATGAAGTAGCAATGAAAATAATTTTATGGTTGGGGGTTACCACAACATGAGGAACTGCCTTAAAGGGTTGCAGCATTAGGAGCCAGTAGGAAGGTTGAGAACCACTGCTATAGACTAACAAAACAAAATAAGATGATATGAATTTAAGTCCTAGCTCTGCTGTTTTCTAGCTTTGTAACCTTTCTTTTTAAATTAAATCTTTTTTTTGTTTGTTTACTTATAGGATGTATATTAAGGTCCTATTGTGTACCAACACAGTAGGTGCTGGGAATATAGTTTGAATAGGTCAGTGTGGTCCTTGTCCTCATAAACTTTTTTTTTTTTTTTGAGACAGAGCCTCAAGCTGTCGCCCTGGGTAGAGTGGTGTAGCATCACAGCTCACAGCAACCTCCAACTCCCGGGCTCAAGCGATTGCCCTGCCTCCGCCTCCCAAGTAGCTGGGATTATAGGCGCCTGCCACAACGCCTGGCTATTTTTTGGTTGCAGCCGTCATTGTTGTTTAGCGAGCCCAGGCTGGATATGAATCTGCCAGCTCAGGTGTATGTGGCTGGCACCTTAGTTGCTTGAGCCACAGTTGCCAAGCTGTCCACATGAACTTTTAACTTTAACTTCTTAGAGCTTCAGCTTCCATATCTGTAAAATGAGAAAATTGAACCATAGGCCAGGTGCAGTGGCTTATGTCTATAATACTAGCACTCTGGGAGACTGAGACAGGTGTATTGCTTGAGTTCACAAGTTCGAGACCAGCCTGAGCTAAAAGCAATAGAGTTGTGTGAGCTATGATGCCATGGCACTCATAAATAAGTAAGACCCTGTCTCTACTAAAAATAGAAAAACTGAGGCAAGAGAATCGCTTGAGCCCAAGAGTTGTGAGTTTTTTCAGTCACTGCTGTGAGCTGTGATGCCATCACGGCATTCTACCCATGGCAACAGCTTGAGATTCTGTCTCGAAAAAAAAAAAAAAAAGAAAAGAAAAGAAAGAAAATTGAACCTTAGACATTATTCATCATGGTGGGTATTCTGTCCACCCTTATTTTATTTATTTATTTATTTTGAGACAAGAGTTTCACCTTATTGCTCTCAGAAGAGTGCTGTGGTAATATAACTCATAGCAACCTCAAACTCCTAGCCTCAAGAGATGCTCTTGCCTCAACCTCCAAAGTAGCTGGGACTACAGGCGCCCACCACAACGCCTGGATGTTTTTAGAGGTGGCGTTTTGCTCTTGCTTAGGATAGCCTTCAACTTCCTGAGCTCAAGCAATCCACCCGCCTTGGCCTCTGAGAGTGTTAGGATTATAGGCACAAACCACTATGCCTGGCCCCCTCTGTATACCTTTTAATATAGTACTTTTATGTTTTTATTTTTATCCTCCCCCCAACTCCTTATGCAAAATTTTTATACATTTTTAAATGGGTGTGGGAGAAGAAGCTTCTAGTGGCAAGGAGTCCTATTGAAGTTACCAGGTATTAGGTTTAAATACCCAAGTTTTCATGACATGCAAAAGTTTTTGTGATACCATAAAAGTCAGGCTACTGCAGTTAACCTGTAGGAAGCTCTTTCATAAAGGGGGCAGATGAGTTTTTGCCTGATGAAAGCACAAGGGCAAATTTGATTCAGCTGCTCACTCTGCTTGACTTAGAAGATAAACACTAAGATAGGTTCAGCCACTGCACAGTAATTTTTTCAGTCACTGGAATATGAAACTAGATGTTCTTCTGAACTTGGGTATGCATTTTTTTTTTTTTTTTTGAGACAGAGCCTCAGGCTGTCACCCTGGGTAGAGTGATGTGGCATCACAGCTCACAGCAACCTCCAACTCCTGGGCTCAAGCGATTGTCCTGCCTCCACCTCCCAAGTAGCTGGGATTACAGGCACCTGTCACAATGCCCAGGTATTTTTTTGGTTGCAGCTGTCATTGTTGTTTGGAGGGCCTGGGCTGCATTCAAACCCACCAGCTCAGATGTATGTGGCTGGCACCTTAACCGCTTGCGCCACAGGTGCCGAGCTGGTATGCATGTTTTATGTTCTTAAGATGGTCTCTTTCCTTTTTGTTGTAATTCTAAACGTAAAGTATATTATAAAAACATAACTGGGCACAGTGGTGTGTGCCTGTAGTCCCAACTATTTGGGAGGTTGAGGTAGGAGGATCACTTGAGCCCCGGAGTTCTACTCCAGGTTGGGCAACTTAGCAAGACCCTGTCTCCAAAACAAAAAAGTAGATTATAAAAAGAATAAGACAAGGCACGGCACCCATATGTCAGTGGTTAGGGCACTGGCCACATACACTGGGGCTGGTGGGTGCAAACCTAGCCCGGGCCTGCTAAATAACAATGACAACTACAATAAGAAAAAAAATAGCTGGGCGTTGTGGCAGGCACCTGTAGTCCCAGCTACTTGGGAGGCTGAGGCAAGAGAATTGCTTAAGCCCAAGAGTTTGAGGTTGCTGTGAGCTGCGATGTCACAGCACTCTACCAAGGGGGACATAGTAAGACTGTCTCAAAAAAATAAAATAAAAATAAGACCAGCAATATGGTGTATACATAGAAAAAGCATAGGTTTTAAAGAATCTAATTCAAAGTAACCCTTAGGATATATAATACCTTCTCTGATCATTACTTTTGTATTTCTCAACTGGGAATTATAGTAGTAACTCAGAGAATTGTTGTAGTATCAACATACAGTATTCTTAAAATGTCAAAACTAGAAGCTGGGCATGGTGGCTCACATCTATAATCCCAGCACTTTGGTAGGACAAAGCAGGCGGATCGCTTGACCTCACGAGTTCAAGACCAGCCTGAAGAAGAGTGAGAGCCTGTCTTTAAAAATAGCTGGGCATTGTGGCAAGTGCCTATATTCCTAGCTATTCGGGAGGCTGAGGCAAGAGGATCGTTTTAGCCCAAGAGTTGGAGGTTGCTGTGGACCATGACACCATGGCATTTAACCGGGGGCAAGAAAGTGAGCCTATGTCTCAAAAAAAAAAAAAAAGAAAAGAAAAAGAAAAAAACATGTCTAACCTAGGGCAGGCACAGTGGCTAACACCTGTAATCATAGCACTCTGGGAGTCTGAAGCATGTGTATTACTCCAGCTCAGGAGGTCAAGATTAGCCTGAGCAAGAGTGAACCCCATCTCACTAAAAAATAGAAAAACTAACTGGGCTTAGTGCTGAATGCCTGTAGTCCCAGCTTCTTGGGAGGCTGAGGCAAGAGGATTGCTCAAGCCCAAGAGTTTGAGGTTTTTGTGAGCTATGAAGCCATGGCACTCTACCCAGGTGGACAGAGTGAGACTGTATTCCCCCTCCAACAAAAAAAGTCTAAACTATCATCATTATTATAAATATCAGAGCAATGCAAGATCATTGAAAGTGTTAAAGTGATCCATGGTACTGTAATATGTACAACATTTGCACACTGAATAAAATGGACTCAAATGAGTGTAGTATGGTGAAAGTTTATTGCAATTTTAAGCTCAGTGGTATTTAGTAAACTAAGGAGGTAGTATTCCACTGTATGCTCCCTTAGTCCAACTATAGAGGACTGTGTTCAGCTCTAGGCATTACATTTTAAGAGAGATGTTGGTAAACTGAGGTATAACTATTGTAGTAAAGGTTTGAAAATGTCATATGTGGTAGTGGAAGGAACGAAATTATTTAATTTTTTTAAAAAAGGAAAAAAAGAAAAAAGCAATAAGTTTCTTGAGTTAGTTTTAAACCCTTATAGAGTAACCAATAAAAGAAAAATTGATCTGGTTAACAATACCAAAAACAAGTCCAGGAACGGTGGTTCAGTCCTGTAATCCTAGCACTCTGGGAGGCTGAGGCAGGTGGATTGCTTGAGCTCACGAGTTTAAGATCAAGAGTTTTTCTATTCTAAAAATAAAATTTTTAGAATAGAAAAACTGAGGCAAGAGGATCATTTGAGCCCAAGAGTTGAAGTTTGCATGAACTATGACACCATGGCACTCTACCCAGGGTGACAGCTTGAGACTCTGTTTCAAAAAAACAAAACAAAACAAAACTATGACTACTAGGTATAAGGTATATACAATCAAGTAATTTCTTTTTCTTTTTTCTTTTTTTTTTTTTTTTTTTTGAGACAGAGTCTCAAGCTGCCACTCTGGGTAGAATGCCATGGTGTCACAGCTCACAGCAACCTCAAAGTCTTGGACTTAAGCAATCTCTTGCCTCAGCCTCCCAAGTAGCTGGGAATACAGACGCCTGCCACAACGCCCGGCTGTTTATTTTTTTTGTTACAGTTGTCGTTGTTTAGGTGGCCTGGGCCAGGTTCAAACCCTCCAGCCTTCGTGTATGTGGCCAGTACCCTACCCTACCCACCTGCCGACAAGCAAGTAATTTCTAACAACATTGCTTACAAATATAATGGGCTGATTTGTCAATTAAAGAGCTCTCTCTTTAGATATTCAAGCAGAAGCCCATTCTTCATGTATTCTATAGACATTGTCGCAATTAATAGAATATTTCATTTTATAACTAAGATTATAATTTAGATTTATATGTCTATTTTATATTTATATATTCTGTTTGTAATATATAATTTTTTTTTTTTTAAGAGACAGAGTCTCACTCTGTTAGATGGAGTGCCTCGATAGAGTGCCATGGCATCACAGCTCACAGCAACCTCCAGCTCTTGGGCTTAGGCGATTGTCTTGCCTCAGCCTCCTGAGTAGCTTGGACTACCGGCGCCCATCACAACGCCTGGCTATTTTTTGTTGCAGTTTGGCTGGGGCCAGGTTCAAACCTGCCACCCTTGGTATATGGGGCTGGTTCTGTACTCACTGAGCCACAGGCGCTGCCCTGTGATATGTAATTTATAGTTGCATACTTATATAAATTATATTTATAATGCATAAATCATATATTTATATACCTTTATATTATATTTTTATTATAAAGAATGCTCTGGAGATGATGCGATTGTAATCTTACCTATTTTTCATAACATGACAAGGAAAAAAGAATATGGGCTTTGATGCTAGGTATACTTGAGTTTCAGATTTCATGTTTATCACTTAATAGCTCTGTGTGATCTGAAGCAAGTTATTAAATATCTTTGAGTTTAATTTTCCTCTTCTGAAGAATAGGGATACCAATATCTGATTTGCCAGGGGTATTGTAAGGAGTACATGAAAAGTGTGCATAATCCATATATGAAAACCTAATAGAATGCCTGGTATATGGTAGAATCTCAACAAAAGTTAGTTCCCCTTATTCTCTCATGACTTAAAAAGTAATTAATAAATGAAGAAATCTCTTTGGGCTTCTAGGTGAAAGGCAAACAGTAAAATGCCTAGGTAATTATGCTGCAAGGAATACATTAGGAAGTATAGCAGCCTTCTTGTAAGAAATCTTATTGTGAAAAAATCACATTAATTATGATTTAAAGAAAAACATTTTCCATTAAGCTGGAAAATACTAAAATGCTAAATTGGAAGGAAATCGTAACTATTAAGAATACGCTTTTTCCTAGGAATCTGTTCTGTAACATGACTACAGTTAATAATGTATGACTTGAAATTTGGTTGTTGTTTTTTTGTTGTTTGTTTGTTTGTTTGCTTGTTTTTCAGTTTTTGGCCGGGGCTGGGTTTGAACCCACCACCTCTGGTATATGGGGCTGGTGCCCTACTCCTTTGAGCCACAGGCGCCATCCAACTTGAAAATTGTTAAGAGCGTAGATCATAAATGTTCTTACTATAAAAAGTATGTAGGGTTGATGGATGTGTTAAGTTGTTTGAGTTAGTTATTTCTTTGATTATTTCAGTGTATACAAATTATATCAAATAACCCATTGTACTCTATAAACATACATACCTTTTATTTGTCAATTATACCTCAGTAACACTGGAGGAAATAAATTAATCTTGATATGTTTTCTATAAAAAAAGAAAGAATATGCTTTTCACTTCTAAAATTAAGTATGGAAAGTGGTATAAAATACTGGATTAAACTGCTTTTGTGTTACCACTAGGTGGCAGAAATGATAATTTTTATTTATTTCATAATGGTTTAGGTATAAATTGATGTTTCTTTAATAATTACATTTGTTATTTTTATGTTTTATGAATAAACAGTTTAAAGTATTAAATATTGATTAATTTTGCTCTCATTTTTCAGTGCTAATGAAGGTACGGGACATTTTAAGGTATTTTACTTTCATTTTTTCATTCATTTCACAAGAGGCACAAGTTTGAGTAAGATTATTAGCCAAATGGAGATTTTCTTCAATTACAATAAAAATATTTTATAAATAAAAATTATTTAAATATGAAGTACATTTAATAACACTCTCCTAATAGGTTTATGAAGAAAAGTTATTAAGTAGGGATTTGTTGTTATTCAGAACAGTGTTGTAAGGAAAATTAAGTGAATACTTTTTAAAACTCTGAAACCAAATGCTATGTTAATTTGGTTATAAAAGATATTTCAAGGCATTTTTTGCATAGTTGGCATTTAGTGTTAAATATGAGCTTAAAATTTTATTTGTATGTAACATTTTTGGCTCAAGTTAACTTGTTCTAACTTGTTTCTTCACTTGTTCAATAAGAAAGCACTCCTTTGTGACATATTTAAGTTCAGAGTTCTTTTAAAGAACCCCAAATCACAGGTGCCATTGTACGTCATGTTGCTATAGTTTGAGTCATTCAGGAAAAGCTAACTTACATGAGGTAAATCATGCTTTATAGTTGAGGTTGTAAATATATAAGGAATAAGTGACTTTGATCTGGGTAGATTTTCAGGGACTTTGTCAAAGTCTGTACTAAAAACTGGGTGAATTATACCTGGTTTGATAGAATGTACTGTTTTGCTTTATGAGTATACTAGCTTAGAGATGTGAATTAAAGCATAGGAATAGATAGATACTTCTCTACATTACGTGTATTATAGATGTTTTTCTGAGATCACTGTGATGGAGGGAATCTAGTGTTAAGTCTCCATGATTTTTTGGTAACTTTGAACCTTTTCTAAGTTGTAAAATGTCAAGCCAGTAGTGATCAACTTTAGAAAATAGTTTCATAACAATGCAGTGGTTGAGGGAGTGGCAGATACGTTTCTGGATAGTTCAAGCACAGGGTTATTTGCTCCTAGTGTTACCTGAAGACATCTGTCCAATAAACTGTAGTAGTTAGAAAGGCCAACAGAGTTAAAAATCTTATGAAGATGGAACCAGAGAATGAATTGAAATGTTCAACTACGGCTTCTGCAAAAGCATGTGTGTACCTAGAATATTTATATAGTTTTGATTTTCACATATCAAAAAATCTTTGATGGCTCAGTGCCCGTGGCACAGTGGTTACAGCCCTAGCCACATACACTGAGGCTGGTGGGTTCGAACCTGGCCTGGGCCAGCTAAACAACAATGACCACTGCAACAAAAAAATAGCCAGGTATTGTAGTGGGCGCCTGTAGTCCCAGCTATTTCGGAGGCTGAGGCAAGAGAATCGCTTAAGCCCAAGAGTTTGAGGTTGCCGTGAGCTGTGATGCCTCGGCAGTCTACCAAGGGTGACAAAGTGAGATTCTGTCTCAAAAAAAAAAAAAAAAATCTATGATGACAGTACCACCTATGAAGTGTTCTCACCAAAAACAACCGTGAAGGTGATCATGCTTCTGCATTTACTGACTAATATATAGGAAATACCGAGAGCAAAGGAACATACTACATGACACTGGGGATGTAGTAAATCAAATCAAGACAATGGAAAACTATATGGCAACCAATTCTGTTTCTTTAGCAAATAAATTAAAAGTGAAAGAGATGTAGAAGGAAGCTATAGGTGGAACCTATTGATTAAAATAAGTGGAACCAGTTCACTGCAATGTATGATACTTATTTGGATTTGATTGGAAAAATAAACTGAAAAAAAGAAAAACTGTAAAATTTATTGAGGTAAAAACTCCAAATTGGAAAGAGCCCAGATATCCATTAACTGATAAATGGATAAATAAAATACTATATTTACATTGAAAACATTATGCTAATTGGAAGAAGCTAGTCACAAAAGGCCATCCAGATATATTCCATTTTTATGAGTTAGGGAAATCCATAGCAATATGAAGTAGGTTAGTGCTGCTAGAGGTTGGGGGAGAGATGAAATAGGGAGTGACTACTAATTGATACAGGTTTCTTTTGGGAGAGATGAAAATATTCTGACATTAGATAATGGTGATGGTTGCACAACTTTGTAAATATACTAAAATCCACTGAATTGTACACTTTTAAAGAGTGAATTTAATAGTAATGTAAGTTACATCTCAATAAAGTTCTTTTTGTTTTTAACAACTAAACCAAGCTGGACATGGCGGCATGTGCCTATAGTCCCATTTACTCAAGAGGCTAAGGCTGGAGGATCAGCCTGGGCAACATGGCAATGCTCTGTCTCTTTAAAAAAAGAAAAAAGAAAAATGAAGTCAATAGAAACTTTGAATAGAAGCATTGTTAGTAATTTGCTTTGTGTAAACATTTTGGGAATATAAACATGTAGCTGGTAATTAACGTATTGGTAAGTTAGAATTTTAGTTCGAGTATATCACTGGTTATTTTATTATTCATTCATTCATTCATTCGTTTGTTTGTTTAGAGCAGCACTTCTCAACCTGTGGGTCACGACCCCTTTTTAACAATGAAAATACATTGCGCCATTAGGAAGGTTGAGAACCACTGGTTTTAGAGGCAGGGTCTCCTGTCATCCAATTTGGACTGCAGTGGTGCATTCATAGCTCACTGCAGTCTTGAATTCCTGGGCTCAAGTAGCTGGGAGTAGATGCATGCACCACCATACCTGGCTAATTTATTTTTTGTTTGTTTGTTTGTTTGAGACAGAGTCTTACTCTGTTCCCCTGAGGTTCAGTGCCATGACGTCATCATAGCTCACAGCAACCTCAAACTCCTGGGCTCAAGTGATCTTGTCTCAGCCTCCCAAGTCGCTGAGACTACAGGTGTGGTGGGACTACATGTATTCGGCACAACACCTAGCTAATTTTTCTATTTTTATTAGAGACATGGTCTTGCTTTTGCTCAGGCTGGTCTCAAACTCCTGAGCTTGAGCAATCCTCCCAGCTTAGCCTCCCAGAGTGCTACGATTACAGGCATGAGCCATCACACCTAACCCCTTTTATTAAATGCCTGGTCAGTGTTCAAAATTTTAATCATCCATTTTCAGTGTACTTAGAAAAATATATATCTTTTTTTTTTTTAATATATCTTATCAGCCATGGAAGAGTGTAGTTTTGTTTTTTTTTTTTTTTTTTGAGACAATCTTACTTTATCACCCTTGGTAGAGTGCTATGGTGTTACAGCTCACAGCAACCTCCAACTCCTGGGCTTAGGCTATTCTCAGCCTCCCGAGTAGCTGGGACTACAGGTACCCGCCACAATACCCGGCTATTTTTGTGTTGAAGTTTGGCCAGAGCTGGGTTCAAACCCGCCACCTTCCGTATATGGGGCCGGCACCCTACCCACTGAGCCACAGGCGCTGCCCAGAATAGTATAGTTTTATCATAGTAGTTTATATATCATCAGCCATGGAATAGTGTAGTTTTTTGTTTTTGTTTTTTTAAGTCAGGATCCAAATAAACTTCTAAAGGTCACACATTGCTATTGGTTGATAGCAAATTAAATTTCAATTTAATTTCTTTCTTTCATTTATTTATTTTTTGGAGACAGAGTTGCACTCTGTTGCTCAGGCTAGAGTGCCCTGGTATCTGCCTACCTCACAGCAACCTCAAACTCCTGGGTTCAAGCAATCATCATGCCTCAGCCTCCTGAGCAGCTGGGACGACAGGCAGCTGCCAAGATGCTAAGCCAATTTTTCTACTTTTAGTAGGGATGGGGTCTAGCTCTTGCTCAAGCTGGTCTTGAACTCCTAACCTCAAGCAGTCCTCTCAGAGTGCTAGGATTATAGGCATCAGCTACCTTACATGGCCATTTTGTTAGTTTGTTTTGTAATTCATTGTTGATAAAATAATCACTTGCTGTTGGTTGATAGATCTTTAAATCTAAGTTTTCCCTTTTTCTTTTTGTAATTATGACAAAATGGAATTACTTGTCTTAAAGCTTCCTACAGATTGAGTTTTTATGTTGCATCTCTGTGAAGTAATTTAATATATTCTTTGTCTTCTCTCTTTCTCATAAACTGATAGTTAAATATCAGTGTTGTGCAGACAGATTTGACAGCTGGGGTGGGTATAAGAATACATCATAAGTGAGGCTGGTGTGGTGGCCTTTACCTATTATAATCCTAGTATTCTGGGTAGTTGAGGCAGGTGGATTGCTTGAGCTCAGGAGTTTGAGACCAACCTGAGCAAGAGCGAGACAACATCTCTACTAAAGATAGAAAAATATTAGCCACGTATTATGGTGGGCACCTGTAGTCCCAGCTACTCAAGAGGCCTGAGGTAAGAGGATCTCTTGAGCCCAAGAGTTTGAGGTTGTTGTGGGCTATCACAACAGGGTACTCTACCCACAGTGACAGAGAGAGACTCTGTTTCTTACTTACTTATTTAAGTAAGTAAATAAATATAGTAGTATTATAAGTATTTTAGTATAAAAGTAGGAAAAAAGAGTACAATGTAAGTATGGGTATTGTTATTCATCAGGAGGCATATAATGTCTGTCTGTGTCTCTTTGTTGTTTTTTTTATTGTTTGTTTTTGAGACAGTCTCACTATGTCACCCTTGGTAGAGTGCTGTATCATCACAGCTCACAGCAACCTCAAACTCTTTGGCTTAAGCAATTCTCTTGCCTCAGCCTCCCAAGTAGCTGGGATTATAGGAGCCCACTACAATGCCTGGCTATTTTTTTTATTGTTGTTATTGTTGTAGTTGTCATTGTTGTTTAGCTGGCCTGGGTTGGGTTCGAACCTGCCATCCTTGGTGTATGTGGCTGGTGCCATAACCTCTTTGCTATGGGCACCAAACCTGTCTGTGTCTCTTTGTAATGTTAGCAGCCATTGATGCTCAGTTGTATAAGTTTGATTTGCTAAAAGTTGAAAAATAATACTGTGCCTCCTTTTTTTATTAATTGAAATAGTTCTGTAAGGTTTCTCCTTATAGAGAAACTATAACTAGTTTCTATAACTACAAACCTAGTTATGAAGGCCAAGGTCCCTCATCTCTTGGGTTATCCAGTAGCACAATTCATGTAGGAAAGGCAGGATAAATGCTGATTCTTCTCTCTTTATTTATGGTTCAAAGTAATGGATTGGTTCACTAGCATCCTCCAGTCATGATCAATTTGGTTTTGTTTTTATTTGTAATTTATTATGTAGATTTAAACATAATGTATTATAATCCATTTCAGTTACTATCTTTATTGGTGTTCAAATTATCTTCTCGGAGACATGATATGCTATGATAAAGATGGAAATTAAGATAGTCCAGGTTTATCTTGCATGTCTGTTGCCCCACATAAGGAATAAATCATTTTTTCAAGGGGTCCTAGTTCATTTTGGTGGTCATTGGTATTTCAAAATCACAATCTGGTTTGCTTTGCTACTAAGTTAGTCACTGTTTCTAGGCCTTTTCAATTGATAGCTATCTTTTTTGCGTGTTTTTTTTTTTTAGCGACAGAGTCTTACTTTGTCGCCCTCAGTAGAGTGCTGTGGTGTCATAGCTCACAGCAACCTCCAGCTCTTGGGCTTAGGTGATTCTTTTGCCTCAGCCTCCCAAGTAGCTGGGACTATAGGCACCCACCACAACACCTGGCTATTTTTTTTTTGTTGTTGTTGCAGTTTGGCCGTGGCTGGGGCTGGGTTCGAACCCACCACCTTTGGTATATGGGGCCGGTGCTGTACTCACTGAGCCACAGGTGCCACCCGATAGCTATCTTTTTATTGAAGAATAGAAAACAGCCAGGGACAGTGGCTCATGCCTGTAATCCTAGCACTCATGGGTGCTGAGGTGGGTGGATTGCTTGAGTTCAGGAGTTTGTGACCAGCCTGAGTAAGACTATCTCACTAGATCCTATCTCTAAAAATAGCCGAGTGTTGTGATGGGCACCTGTAGTCCCAGCTGTTCAAGAGGCTGAGACAAGAGGATTGCTTAAGTCTAAGATTTTGAGATTGCTGTGAGCTATGATGCCACGGTACTTTACCAAGGGTAATAAACTAAGACTCTGTCTAAAAAAAAAAAATTAGAAAAACAAGATCTCCCTAGCAGAGATCTTGGACTAGGTTACTTCAACTTCCATATCAAATTAACCTTTTGTGTTATAGATGGCAGGAAAGATAGCCTTAATTTTATACTCGGCATCTAGAAGTGTTTTTTTTTTTTTTTTTTCCCCCCTATTTAGTTGTATATAGTAGGAAGCTATCAGGTATAATGGAAAAAACAATGAGTTGACCATCTACAAGAACTGGTTTTGCAGCCTTAAGGGGGAAAAAAAAATGTCTTCCAAAAAACTGAGTCTGAATTATATGGGGTGGGAGAAAACCTTGTTAATTTTGTGAACATGTATTATGAAGACTAAGGTTAACCATTTGAGAACCTAGATTAGAAAGCCAAGGCCAGTTTTCCTTTCACATATTAGCATACCTTATAATTCTGTTTCAGGTGATCTAAGAATTGTAGCATTGATAACTTACACTAAATTGGGTTAATTTTAACAAGACTGGGTGAGGGCCCACTAAAAATTTACAAATGAAAAAAATTGGATTGTCCTTTGCTAGCATACCTAAAACCTGCTATTGAGATAGTAAACTCTAAGAATTGATTTTCAGAAGTGCAGTGGCAGGCAGGCATCTACTTAGGTTGTCCAAAGTAACAGCTTCTCAAGGCACCTGATGGTATTCTTATACTAATCAGATAGTGCCGCTTGCAGTGAGGTACCTTCATGGGGCCTCCAATGTGAGGGTGGGGACACTGCTCTGTCTCATTAGTGATTGCCTTCTTTGTAAGGTATTCTTTCCTATACATGCATTAAAAGAACATGAGAACTTCACCATTCTTGTCTAGATCATAGCAATGATCATGCCACTGCGTTGTTGCCTTGGTGACTAAAAAAAAATAAGCAAGTTAACATACTTTTCAGAAAGGAGAAGCTAAGGAGAATTTCTGGTTTTCTTCTTTAATATGTAAATTAACTCAAATTTGATAGTAATTTTTTTCAGGAGTCTGTTAAATCATCTTTACGGTTTGCTTTAAGGTTTATATATATTATGTATAGACATACATATATATTCTGAAAATCGTTTTTATCTATTTTTGTAGCCATTGGAAAAGAAGTTTGTTCGAGTCTCTGGAGAAGCAACTATTGGGCATGTAGAAAAATTCCTCAGAAGAAAAATGGGTCTTGATCCAGCTTGTCAGGTACAGTACATGTATGTAAAAGAACAGGTAATGTTGTGAGACTAAATTTAGCATTTTTAAAAAGAAGTGTCTCTAGAATTTCATGCAATAGCTTTTGTTTTATGATCTGGTAGACTCTGTAAATGCCAATTGAGTATTGGTACACAGTGATTCACACTCCCACGTTTAATCACATTTGACTCAGTATAATAAGAAAGCTCAAGACACCTAGAAAAGTGAAATATCTATCTCTAGGGAAGTTCAACATGCAGCCCATAGGTTACATGCTGATTTTGTGAGGACGTTTTTGCTTGCCTAAGCTGTCAGATATCATAAAAAGCATTCATAGACCTTTTTTCTTTTGCTAATCAGCTTTCATTAGTGTTTGTGCAATTGTGTAATTAATGTGTGGCAGAGGGGAAAAAAAGTTAGACACTCCTGACTAGATCCTATAGACCCTATTTTTCCCTTTTTTTTTTTTTTTTTTTGAGACAGAATCTCACTTTGTCGCCTTTGATAGAGTGCCATGGCGTCATAGCTCAAAGCAACCTCTGTTGGGCACAAGTGATTCTCTTGCCTCAGGCTCCCATGCAGCTGGGACTACAGGTGCCCACCACAATGCCCAACTATTTTTAAAGACAGGGTCTTGCTCTTGCTTAGACCCTATTTTTTAAGGTTTGAGAACATTTAACCTATATAATATTTTATTTATTTGTTAATTTAATTTAATTTAATTTGTTTATTTATTTTGAGGCAAAGTTTCACTCTGTTGCTCCAGACTAGAGTGCCATGGCATCAGCCTAGCTCACAGCAACCTCAAACTCCTGCGCTTAAAACAATCATTCTGTCTCAGTCTCCTAAGTAGCTGGGACTACAAGTGCCTACCTCAATACCTGGCTAATTTTTTCTATTTTTGTCTATTTCACTTTTGTTCAGGCTGGTCTTAAACTCCTAAGCTTAATAAATCATCCCAGCTTGGCCTCCCTAGGTACTAGGATTCCAAATGTGAGCCATTTCGCCCAGCCAACCTTAAGCCTTCTATGAAATTCAGTTTCCAAATAATTTTCTTTTTGCAGTTTCTGGCCAGGGCTGGGTTTGAGCCCCCCACCTCCGGCATATGGGGCCAGCGCCCTACCCCTTTGAGCCACAGGTACCGCCCCTTTTTCTTTTTTTCTTTTCTTTTTTTTTTTTTTTTTTTTTTTTGGAGACAGAGTCTCACTCTGTTGTCCAGGCTAGAGTCCGTGGCATCAGCCTTTTTCATAGCAACTTTAAATTCCTGGGGTCAAATGATCCTCCTGCTTCAGCCTCCCAAAGTGTTAGGATTACAGGTGTGAGACACCACTCCCAGCCCAGTTTCCAAATAATTTTTAGAAAGACTAATGTATTATATGTTATATCCCTACCATTCATGTATTATCTTTTTTTTTTTTAGACAGTCTCACTTTGTCACCCTCAGTCAAGTGCCAGGGCATCATAGCTCACAGCAGCCTGAAACTCCTGGGCTTAAGCGATTCTCTTGCCTCAGCCTCCCAAGGAGCTGTGACTATAGGCGCCCACCACAACAACCAGCTATTTTTTTGTTGCAGTGGTCATTGTTTAGCTAGCTCGGGCTGGGTTTGAACGCCCAAGCCTCAGTGTATGTGGCTAGTGCTATAATTATTGTGCTGCAGGCACCGAGCCCTTTTTTTTTTTTTTTTTTCTGTTTCTTTTTTTTTTTGAGGCAGAGTCTCAAGCTGTTGCCCTGGGTAGAGTTCCATGCCATTGTAGCTCACAGCAACCTCCAACTCTTGGGCTCAAACGATCCTCTTGCCTCAGTTTTTTCTATTTTTAGTAGAGATGGGGCCTCGCTTTTTGCTCAGGTTGGTCTTGAGCCTGTGAGCTCAAGCTGTCCACTCGCCTCAGTCTTCCATAGTACTAGGATGACAGGCGTCAGCCACCGCACCTGGCTGGGTTTTGTTTTTGTTTTTGGTTGGTTGGTTGGTTTGTTAAGACAGAGTCTCACTCTGTTTCCTTGGAGTTGAGTGTCCTGATATCATATCACAGCAACCTCAGACTGCGGGCTCAAGCCATCTTGCCTTGGCCTCCTGAGTAGTTGGGACTATAGGCACCTGCCTTGATGGTCAGCTAATTTTTCCATTTTTAGTAGAGATGCCATTTTGCTTTTGCTTAGGCTGGTCTTAAACTCCTGAGCTCAAGCAGTTCACCCATCACAGCCTGCCAGAATTGGTAGGATTACAGCTGTGAGTCACCACACCCAACCTTTATTTTTGTCCTTTCTTAAACTTGGTATTCCAGAGAATATAGAGATTATACACAAAAGATTTAACATAGCAGGTCTTTAGAAGAGTCTGCTTACAAAGTTGGCCTTTGGCTATCTTGGGACTTGGCCTGCAGAAGTTTGTCTACACTAATACGAAAAGTTCCCTACCTAATTAAGGTGTTTTGCTGTGCCTATGTACACATTGTCCACGTACAAACAATGGACCTATGATAAATACCTGCTTTCCCTCTGGAAGTCAGGAATTTGATACTTGCTAGGTGGAGAATGTCAATATGCCCAGCACTCAGCAAAAACCCTAAACTCTGAGCCTTAAATAGGCTTCCCCAGGCAGAAACACATGACACTGTGGCTTCATTTTTGCTTCTAGAGAAAGGAGTAAGCTTGATGTATCTCGTAGCCTGTGAGGGAAAGAATATGAAGTCTGTGCATAGATTTTTCCAGACTCTACTCTGTCTTTTCACCTTATTGGTCTGGCTGTGACACTGTAATAAATTATAGCTATGATTTTACTAAGTCTTATGAGTCCTTTTAGTGAATTACCAAATGTGGATTATATGGGGGACCTCCAAAACAAAGAACTAACTTTCTGTTTGAAAGAAGTAATTTATGAAATAATTATAGGGAGGTTGCTTCTAAAAATCAACATGTAAACTTGAAAACAATTTATATGTTTATCTGGAGAATGGGTATATTAATATAAATTATTATACATATTGTGGAACACTATCAGCTATTTTATATATACTCTAAAACAAGTCTGTTTGTGATTTATTAACATTTTGGAGTTTTTAAAAAAGAATGTATAGGCCAGGTGCAGTGGCTCACATCTGTAATCTTAGCACTCAAGGAGGCTGAGCACTCTGGGAGGCCAAGGCGGGTGGATCACCTGAGTTCACGAGTTAGAGACCAGCCTGAGCAAGAGGGAGACCCATCTCTGAAAATAGCTGGGTGTTATGGTGGGCACCTGTAGTCTCAGCTACTTGTGAGACTGAGGCAAGAGAATCACAGGAGCCCAAGAGTTAGAGGTTGTTGTGAAAACCACTGCATTCTACTGAGGGCGACAAAGTGAGACTCTGTCTCAAAAAATAAAGTAAAATAAAAGAATTTGAGACCATCCTGAACAAGAGTGAGACCCAGTCTCTACTAAAAATAGAAAAATTAGCTGGGCATTATGGCAGGCACCTGTAGTCCCAGCTATTCTTGAGGTTGAGGCAGGAGGATCACTTGAACCCAGGAGTTAGACATTGCTGCAAACTAAGCTGATGCCACTGCACTCTAGGTAACAGTGTGAAACTCTGTTTCTAAATAAATAAATAAATAAAAACAAAAAACAATATATAAAACAGCATGTGTAGCATGATCTCTTTGTTGCTCTCAGTAGAATGCCGGGGCATCATAGCTCACAGCAATCTCAAACTCTTAGGCTTAGTAAAGTATCTTAGGAATGGAAAAGAAAGTATCCAGTGTACTCAGTACTACTGTGAAACCAATTTATAATCACTCACACTTGCTTATGAAAAATGAAACACAACTTTAGCCTAGGATGAAGGAGGAAAGGGTAGGGAGAGGGGAGGGAGGGATAGTAGGGGGACCACACCTATGGGGCACATTGCAAGTACAAGTTGGATCTATCATGTGTAGAACACAAATGTCCTAATGCTGTAATTGGGTAAATGAGATGAAAGCTACGTTGATTAGTATGATGTAAGCACTCCAATTTATACAAATAATCAACACATTGAAAATGGCATAAATGTATTTATGATCTATATACAAAAGACTTAATAAAAAAATGAAATTATAAAAATAAATAAATAAAAAGAATAAAAATATTAGTTTCCTTTAAAAAAAAAACAACAAAACTCTTAGGCTTAAGTGATTCTCTTGCCTCAGCCTCCCAAGTAGCTGGGACTACAGGCTCCCACCACAATGCCTGGCTACTTTTTTTTTTTTTTTTTTTTTTTTGAGACAGAGTGTTACTATGTTGCCCTCGGTAGAGTGCCATGCATCACAGATCACAGCAACCTCAAACTCTTGGGCTTAAGCGATTCTCTTCCCTCAGCCTCCTGAGAAGCTGGGACTACAGGCGCCCACCACAAAGCTCAGCTATTTTTGGTTGTAGTTGTCATTGTTATTTAACAGGTCCGGGCTGGGTTTGAGGTATAGGCGCCAAGCCAACATAATCTTATTTTCATAAAAACAAAAATGAATAATAGAAAAACACTCATGTGTATATAGCATGTGAGACCATAACATATCAAACTGTTAGTAACTGATGAACTTCTATGAGCTAGAGTGGAAGTATGAGAATTCTTTTTTTTTTTTTTTCCAGACTAATATGAGGGTACAAAGGACTAGCTTACAGTGTTTTATATTTATTAGATGGAGTCCCTCTTGTATTTGTGTCCTGCACCCAAGAGGTATGTGCCATATACCCTTACACTGTGCCCACGACCAACCTCTCTCTAGGAGCTGGGATTGAAGTGTGAGAAGAATTACAATTCTTTTTTTTTTTTTGAGACAGAGTCTCACCATGGTACCCTCAGTAGAGTTCCATGCTAGTTCCACATGCTCACAGCAACCTCAAACTCTTGGGCTTAAGCAATTCTCTTTCCTCAGTCTCTCCAAGTAGCTGGGACTACAGGCACCCGCCACAATGCCTGGCTATTTTTTGGTTGTAGTTGTCGTTGTTGTTTGGCAGGCCTGGGCTGTGTTCAAATCCACCAGCTCTGATGTATGTGGCTGGTGCCTTAGCCGCTGAGCCATAGGCGCCAAGCCTATAATTCTACTTTTTAAAAAGAAATTCTTTTTTTTTAATTTGTTAACTATATGTGTGTCTATATTTTTTGGATTTCTTGTGAATTATTTTTAAAGATTTTATAAAGATTTTTACAAAAATTATTTATTTTTATTATTATTAGTTTTTATTAAATCATAGCTGTGTACAATAATGCAATCATGAGATGCAATGTGCTGATTCCATATACAGTCTGAAATATTTTCACCAAACTGGTTTTAACATAGCCTTCATGGCATTTTCTTAATTATTGTGGAGGGAGGGTGATTGGTGGACCTACACCAATCTTGGAAGGGTGCAGGTGAAGTTTACTAAGGGTAGAGTATAAGGGTTTGAACACAAAAATTATTTATTTATTTATTTATAGAGTCTCACATTGTTGGCCTTGGTAGAGTGCCCTGCTTGAAGTGTGAGAAGAATTATAGTTCTCCTTTTTTTTTTTTTTTTTTTGAGACAGAGTCTTACTGTGATACCCTTGGTAGAGTTCCGTGGCATCACAGCCCTAACTCGTGGGCTCTTGCCTCAGTCTCCTGAGTAGTTGGGACTGCAGGCACCTGTCACAATACCCGACTATTTTTAGAGAAGGGGTCTTGCCCTTGCTCTGGCTGGCCTGAAATTCCTAGGCTCAATTAACCCACCTCGGCCTCTCAGAGTGCTAGGAGCATGAGCCACCGGACCTAGCTTTACAAAAATTAAAAAGATTTTTTAAAATTCAAAATTGAAAAGAAAAATATAAATGTATGTCATGTGGTGAAGCCCACTAAGAATGATGGATTTTGGATTGCTGAGTATTTAATTAAACATAATGAGAGCTTCCAAATTCTCTAATTTTTCACAGATCTAAATGCTATTTATGATATCGGATAACATTGCTTTCAGTCATTTTGCAAATACTGCTCTGCCAATTTTTTTTTCTTGCCCCATATGATCTTCAGGAACCACTCTGCCAATTTTAAAGCTAGTAAATGTAAAATGCAAAAGCCCTTCCTAATTTGAGTTATATAGCATTATGAGATAGACAAGGGATTGGCATACCCATGGGCCAAATCTAGCCTGCCACCTGTTATTATAAATAAAATTCTATTGGAGCACAGCCACACTGTGCCTGCTTTTGTGCAATAGATATGAGTTGAATAGATATGATAGAGATCCTATGGCCCACAAAACCTGAATCGTTTATTATCTGGCCTTTTTCAGAAAAAGTTTGCCAACTGCTGAGATGGCATTTAGGCTTTGGAGAAAGTTAGATCTGGGATGATATACTTGGGTTCAGAAGATCTGGACTTGACTTTGCTACTTACTAGCTTTTTTTCTTTTCTTTTCTTTCTTTTTTTTTTTTTTGAAACAAGGTCTTACTCTGTTTCCCAGGCCACAGTAGTGCACTGGCAATCCTTCTACCCCAGTCTCCAGTGTAACTGGAACTGTATCCCTACACTACCACACCCAGTTAATTATTATTTTTTTGGGGGGGGAGACAGAGTCTCGCTTTGTTACCCTCAGTAGAGTGCTATGGCATCACAGCTCACAGCAACCTCAAACTCTTGGGCTTAAGCAATTTTCTTGCCTACAAGTGCCCACCACAACGCCTGGCTATTATTTGCAGTTGTCATTGTCGTTTAGCTAGTCTGGACCGGATTTAAACCTGCCAGCCTTGGTGTATGTGGCTGGTGCCGTACATAACCACTGTGCTATGGGTGCTGAGCTGCATCCAGTTAATTTTTAAAATTTTTTGTGGAGACAGGATCTTGCCCAGGCTGGTCTCTAACGTTAGGCCTCAAACAATCCCTTCCTGCCTTGGCATGAGCTACCATGCCTGGCTATGAACTTTAGGAAGGTTTAATGTCTTTACCTGTCAGGGACCCTATATGTAAAATGGGAATTGTAGTACGTAGCTCATAGGAATGTGAGGATTAGATGACACAAGTCAAATGCATATATATTGTATATAGTGATTGTTCAGTTAAATGTAACTGCTTTTACTTTTTTTTCTCAACATGCTGAAGGTTTTAGGGAGATATATGTGTTGACAGTGTATAGGATTTATTAGAATAAATAGAATTTGAAGGTAGAAAGTCTGGTTAGGAGGTGGTTTTAATGGATTAAGCCTAAGGAAGGAGTTGAAAGGTAAAACGTATCAACTCAAGAGATATGATGAAAGAAGCAATAGGACTTTGTAATTGATTGCATGTGAGAAGAAAGGAAAAGGGGAAAGAGTCAGAGGTGATATTTTGGTAGAGAAGGTAAGGATAAATATCATAAACTGTAATTTAAATAGGGATGTTAGGAGATGGAACCAATGAAGTGATATATTTGTTAAGATGTTGAGGATCTGGCTCGGCGCCTGTGGCTCAAGCGGCTAAAGCGCCAGCCACATACACCTGTGCTGGTGGGTTCAAATCCAGCCCAAGCCCACCAAACAACAATGATGGCTGCAACAAAAAAAGGGTGTTGTGGCAGTCGCCTCTAGTCCTAGCTACTTGGGAGGCAGAGGCAGGAGAATTGCTTGAGCCCAAGAGTTGGAGGTTGCTGTCAGCTGTGATGCTATGGCACTCTACCCAGGGCGACAGCTTGAGGCTCTGTCTCAAAAAAAAAAAAAATGTTGAGGATCTCACCCTGTTTTAAGATAATGGGAAAGTAGTAGTACTCAGTGAAAGACAGATTAAAGATCTGCATTTCTATATTAGCAAGTAAATACTGGACTCTTACTAAATTCTGATAAATATACAACAGTATTTTCTCTTGAGAATTCTGTATAGAAGTAGATACTTCTGTATAGAAGTAGATATATCTTAGAGCTTTGACATTACAAAAGGACTAAAAAGATCTTGTTAATTTTTTTTTTTTTTTTTTTGGAAACAGTCTTATTATGTCACCCTCATTAGAGTGCTATGGCATCACCACTCACAGCAACCTCAAACTCTTGGGCTTAAGTAATTTTCTTGCCTCAGGCTCCCAAGTAGCTGGTACTACAGCCACCCACCACAAGGCCCAGCTATTTTTTGTTGCAGTTGTCATTGTTGTTTTAGCAGGCCCAGGCCCAGTTCAAACCTACCAGCCTCAGGGTATGTGCCTGGTGCCTTGACCACTGAGCTATGGGCACCAAGCCAAATTAATTGTCCGATCCACAAAACAATTTCCTTAGGATGTACTTTAAGTCAGTGACATACTTTGGCTTACATGACACTGTTGGAAAATGAGATGTTTTTCATAAGAGAATTGTTCAAATAACTAGAGGTTGCCTTTTTTACCCATTTATATTTGATTAATGATTTTATTGCAGAACTTTCCTGTACTATTTTATCCTGAATGAATGCATCCAACATAATTTAATCTTTTCTTAGATTCAAGGAAACCATTTTGAGTATCATTTATACTGTGTATCTCTAATGTTGTCATGTTACTTTTAAGTGTTTCTAAAATCTTCTTGAGAGTGGTTTTTTTGGGGCGGCGCCTGAAAGTCAGTGACTAGGGCGCCGGCCCCATATACCAAGGGTGGCGGGTTCAATCCCGGCCCCAGCCAAACTGCAGCAAAAAATAATTGGGTGTTGTGGCAGGCACCTGTAGTCCCAGCTATTCAGGAGGCTGAGGCAAGAGAACTGCCTAAGCCCAAGAACTGGAGGTTGCTGTGAGCTGTGACACCCTGGCACTCTACCGATGGCGACAAAGTGAGACTCTGTCTCTAAAAAAATAGAGAGTGGTTTTTGTTTTGTTTCCTTTTGAAATAGAGTCTCACTGTGTTGCCCTCAGTAGAGTGTAGTGGCGTCATACAGCCTGGCTATTCTTTTTTATTTTTAGAGACAGAGTCTCACTTTATCACCCTCGGTAGAGTGCTGTGGTGTCACAGCTCACAGCAACCTCCAGCTCTTGGGCTTAGGTGATTCTCTTGCCTCAGCCTCCCAAGTAGCTGGGACTACAGGCATCTGCCACAAAGCCCAGCTATTTTTTTTGTTGCAGTTTGACCCAGACTGGGTTTGAACCCACCACCCTAGGTATATGGGGCCAGTGCCCTACTCACTGAGTCATAGACACTGCCCATGGCTATTTTTTTGTTGCACTTGTCATTGTTATTTTAGCTGGCCTGGGCCGGGTTTAGACCTACCAGTCTGGGTGTATGTGGCTGGCACCGTAACCTGTGCTACAGATGCCAGCCACATACACCCAGAAGTACAGGCACTGCCCTTCTTGAGGGTGTTTAATCAGTTTAAAATTAGCAAAGTCTAGTCTGGAAATTATTTTTTTCCTTCATTTCTTCAAATAATATTTTGAAGCAAAAAAGCGATCTATTGCTCTCTTACTTGTCCATAGGTAGATATCATCTGTGGTGATCACTTGTTGGAACGGTATCAAACTCTGAGGGAAATTCGGCGTGCAATAGGTGACGCAGCGATGCAGGTAGGTCTCAGATTTTGTCATGCCTGTGCCTGACAGATCAGTTATTCAATGAGGAAAAAAGTGTCATGTTATCACCTGGACTATAAACAGTATAGCTAATTGCTGAATGCTTACTATGTATCAGGTACTATTCTAGGTGGTTTACGTAGATTAGCTTATTTGCTACTCATTGTTATTCTATGAGGCTAGGTAGTCTTTTAGCTCCCATTTTAAACATAAGGAAACTGAATACAGCAAGGACATGAACTTCTCACAGTTAGTGGGTGAGCCAGGCCTCGAACCCTAGGCAGTTCAGTTCGAGAGGCCTTGCTATTTTTTCCCTGTCTAATACTGCAGTATAATTCCGAAGGTTTCTAGGTCAATATATCCAGAAGGACACCTCTTGGAGAGAAATTTGCAGATATTCATTACGCTTTAGAGATTCACATAATCTTTCTTGCTCAATAGGTAAAAAGTCAAGGTAACTATTTTTGTGTTTTAATTAACCTCTGATGTGAGTGGTAATATAATTTGAAATCTCCCACATGGGATAATAGAAAGCAAGGTAGGATCTACAATTTTTAACAAAGAGAAAGCAAAATAGGACTGCATATTCTAACGTATTCCTGAATTTACAGTGGTAAATTATTTTAAGAGCTATATGGCTTTGAGGAGCTTATAAAGTACCACAATTTGATGAGCTCTTGGCTTAAACACATTTTGTTTAATTTGTTAGAAATAAAATTCTTCGTTTTGGCATAATTGCCTATGTTCATATGACTCAATTGATTAATACTTGAAGATGTTGAATATGTTGAGAATTATTTTCTCCTGGCACTCTAGGAGGCCAAGGTGGGTGGATTGCTTGAGATCACGAGTTTGAGACCAGCCAGAGCAAAAAGCGAGACCCTGTCTCTACTAAAAATAGAAAAACTAAGGCAAGAGAATCACTTGAGCCTAAGTGTTGCTGTGAGCTATGATACCACGGCACTCCAGTCAGGGCAACAGCTTGAGATTCTGTCTCAAAAAATAAAAAAAAGGAATTATTTTCTTAGTGTGGATTATATAATGCCTTGGAAGAAGCAGAAAGTACACACATGCATGCATACTTAAGTATGTTCATGCATACATATGATATGTTTTAATTGGCATATAACGAAATGCACGGGTTTTGACAAATACCTGTACCTGTTTAACTTAAACTCCTTGAGATAACAGAACCACTACCATCATTCCCAGAGCTTTCTCATGCCCCTTCCCGGTCAGTCCCTCTTCCTAGCACTGAAGCAACCATTGTGTCTGATTTTTTTCTCATCATATATTAGTATATATTTAGCATATTTATAGAGTTGGCAATTATCACCACAATCAATTTTAGGATATTTTTATCACACCAAAAGAGCCTCCACGTCCGTTAGCACTCATTCCCTATTTATCCTTAGCTCCCTGGTCTTTGACAACCTTTACTCTGCTTTCCATCTCTGTGGATTTATATACTCAGAACATTTTATGTAAATGGAATAATATAATAGGTAGTCTTTTTGACTTCTTTTACTTTTTTGGGGGGGGTTTGTTTTTTGTTTTTTATTTGTTTTTGAGACAGAGTCTCACTTTCTTGCCCCAGTAGTGTGCCATGGCGTCACAGCTCACAGCACTTCAAACTCTTGGGCTCAAGTGATCCTTTTGCCTGAGCTTCCTGAGTAGCTGGGACTACTGGTGCCCGTCACAGCACCCTGCTGTTTAAGATAGGGTCTCGCTCTTGCTCAGCCTGATCTCAAACCCGTGAGCTCAAGTGATCCACCCACCTCAGCCTCCCAGAATGGTGGGATTATAGGCATGAGCCACCATGCCTGGCCTACCTTCATAATGTTTTTAAGGTTCATCACGATGTAATATGGATCAGTATTTTGTTCTTTTTCATAGCTGGATAACATTTCACCATACGGGTATAGTATATTTTATTTATCCCTTCATCAATTAATAGATGTTTGGGTTATTTCAATTTTGAGGAAAATGAATGATGCTGCTGTGAAGATTTATGTACAGGGTTTTGTGTAGACATGTTTTTATTTCTCTGGGGTATATATACCTAGGAATGGAATTGCTGAGTCATATGACAACTCTATGCTTGACTTTTTGAGGAACTGCTAGATTATTTCCAAAGCAACTTTGCCATTTTATATTCCTACCAGCAGTGTATAAGACTTCTAATTTCTCTACTTCTTTGCAGAAACTTAGGTAATAAATTTATATATATGATATATAAATACAGAGAGTGCCCCAAAAATGAATGCACATTTTAAGAAAGGAAAAAAATATATTAAAATTGTAATAATATAATATACTGATAATAAAAGATGAATACAAGAGACGTTTGACTTTTGCAGTTGCAAGAGGTGCTCAAAGTGGTTACATCAGTGTGCAGACATTTTGATTACAGTTAACTTTTGGGGAGGGGGGGGCAGAGTCTCAAGCTGTTGCCCTGGGTAGAGTGCTGTGGCATCATAGCTCATAGCAACCTCAAACTCTTGGGCTCAAGCGATTCTCTTGCCTCAGCCACCCAAGTAGCTGGGATTACAGGCATCTGCCACAATGCCTGGCTGTTTTTTGTTGCAGTTGTCATTATTGTTTAGCTGGCCTGGGCTGGGTTTGAACCCACCAACTTCGGTGTATGTGGCTGACGCCATAACCACTGTGCTGCAGGTGCCGAGCCTGGAGTTCATAAGTTTTAAATTGAAGACCATTTTGAGTAGCATTATGAAATCTCAAGCTATCTTGCTCTGTCCTGTCTGGGGGCATGAATCACCTCCTTGTCCATCGTATTCACACTGTATAGCCTACCTATCTGTTAGTCACTTAGGAGTCATCTCAGTTATCAAATAAAAAATATATACATATAATATATATAAGATTGTAGCCCACAATTGCAGGCATTCACTGGGGGTTTTGGAACATATTCTCCCTCAGATAAAGGAGATTACTGTATGCCCACCAGACAGGAATATTACAGCCGGTGAAAGACAGCACAAGACATGTTTATAGCAGCTTTCTTCATGGTAGTCACAGACCACCCAAATGTCTAACAAAGAATGAGTAAAAAGTTGTGACATCTACATGTAATTAAATACAACTACTACATGCAGCGACATGGACAGATCTCACTGGCATAGGGTAAAGGAAGTAGGACGCCCCCAAAATATGCAGCTGATCCTCATTATTCACATATTCCATATTTGCAAATTCACCTACTCACTAATATTTTATTGTAACCTCCAAATTAATACTAGTAGCCTTTTGTAATCATTCTCACACATACACAGAGCAGTGAAAAATTTGAGTTGCCTCAACTCCAATTTGAGGTTGAACAAGGAGATGCTCTGTCTTCTTTCAGATTTTACTCAGTAAATATGTAACCCTCTCATGGTATATCAGTGCCATGTTTTCCACATTTTTGTGGGGGGTTTTTTGGTGAATTTGCTAGTTAAAATAGCCCCAAGCAGATTGCTAAAGTACTATCTAGTGCAAGAAGAGTGTTATATGCGTTCTAGAGCAAAAAGCTGATACATTAGATCAGCTCCCCTCAGGCTTGCATATAATCTGTTGGCTGTGAATTCAGTGCGATCAGTCAACAAAATGTTAAATAAAGTGTTTTAAAAGAAACACATGTAGGGCAGTGCCTGTGGCTCAGTGGGTAGGGTACCAGCCCCATATACCAAGGGTGGCGGGTTCAAACCCCACCCCAACCAAACTGCAACAAAAAAATAGCCGGGCATTGTGGTGGGTGCCTGTAGACCCAGCTGTTCGGGACGCTGAGGCAAGAGAATTGCCTAAGCCAGGAGTTGGAGGTTGTTGTCACAACCCCTTTGGGAGCTGAATGACCCTTTCACAGGGGTCACCTAAATACATCCTGCATATCAGATATTTACATATGATTCATAACAGTAGCACAATTACAGTTATGAAGTAGCAACAAAAATAATTTTATGGTTGGGAGTCACCACAACATGAGGAACTGTATTAAAGGGTCGAGGCATTAGGGAGGTTGAGAACCACTGCCTTAAATACTGAGAGTATGTATACTGTATGAATCCACTTCTTCAAAAATAGGTAGTACTAATCCACAGTGATAGAGATGAAAATAGTAGTTATGATTAGAGATGTAGGCATGAGGGAGGCTTTTGAGCTGCCAGAGATTTTCTATATTTTAATCTGAGTTGTGGTTACATCAGCATATTTGTAGAAATTCATCAAGCTATACACTTAATAAAAAAGTTTTTGTCTGGGCGCAATGCCTCATGCCTATAATCCTAGCACTTTGGGAGGCCAAGGTGAGTGGATCATCTGAGCTCAGGAGTTCAAGACCAACCTGAACAAGAGTGAGACCCTGTCTCTACTAAAAATAGAAAAACTAGCCAGGCTTGGTGCCTATGGCTCTAGTGGCTAAGGTGCCAGACACATACACCTGAGCTTGTGGGTTCTAATCCAGCACGGGCTCGCCAAACAATGATGGCTGTAACCAAATAATAGCCGGGCATTATTTGGCTAATGGCGGGTGCCTGTAGTCCCAGCTACTTGGGAGGCAGAGGCAGGAGAATCGCTTGAGCCCAGGAGTTGGAGGTTGCTGTGAGCTGTGATGCCATAGCACTCTACCCAGGGCAACAGCTTTAGGCTCTGTCTCAAAAAAAAAAAAAAGAAAAGAAAAGAAAAACTAGCCAGGCGTTATGATGGGCACCTGTAGTTCCAGTACTTAGGAGGCTGAGGCAAGAGGTTCCCTCGAGCCTGGGTTTGAGATTGCTGTGAGCCAGGGTGCCACGGCAATCTATCCTGGGGTAACAGAGTGACTCTGTCTCAAAAAAAAAAAAAAACAAAAAAAAAAACCTTTTTATAAAGGAAAAAGAGTTACCAGCCTGGTCAACAGAGAGTATCTCTACAAAAAAATTTTAAAAATTAGCTGAGCATGGTGACAAGCTCTATAGTCTCTAAGACAAGCTTCTATAGTCTTAACTACTCAAGAGGCTGAGGTGGATGAATGGACTTGAACCCAGGAGTTTGAAATGTGATTGTGCCATTGCTCTCTAACCTGGGTGACAAAGTAGAAAAATAAAAGACTATAAATACGTGAATGGAGACATCCAAATAGAAATATAGACAATATTGCATATACTCATATATGTTATATGGTACACATATAAAATAACTGACAAATAGATGTAAATTTAAACTATAAGTAATTATCTTATTTCATAAAATGTGATTTTATGCAGGAGTTGAAGTAGTTTTAAGACCTTAAAGCAGCTTGTAAACCATTCTTTCCGTTTTTATTTTTGCATATTTGTTTTGCAAAATGATGCTTTTCATTTCTGAAACACCACTATATTCAAAATTTAACATTCTGTAAAATGTAATTTGTATGCATGGTAAAATGTTAATGTCTTTTATTTGTGTTATACAGATTGAGTATCCTTTATCCGAAATGCTTGGGACCAGAAGTGTTTTAGAGTTCATATTTTTTGCTTTGGGAATATTTGCAATATACTTAATAGTTGAGCATCCCAAATCTGGAAATCCAAAATGCTCCAAAGAGTTTGGGTTGTTTTTTTTAATTGTCACATTGGTGCTCAACAAGTCATATTTGGGATTTTTAGATTTGGGGTGTTCAACCTACAATACAAATTTGTTGGGTGGCGCCTGTGGCTCAGTGAGTAGGGCGCCGGCCCCATATACCAAGGGTAGCTGGTTCAAACCCAGCCCCCGCTGAACTGCAACAAAAAAATAGCCAAGCATTGTGGCGGGCGCCTGTAGTCCCACATGCTCAGGAGGCGGAGACAAGAGAATCGCGTAAGCCCAAAAGCTGGAGGTTGCTGTGAGTCGTGTGACGTCATGGCACTCTACTGAGGGCGGTAAAGTGAGACTCTGTCTCTACAAAAAAAAAAAAAAAGGTGTGAGACACTGCTCTCTGGCTGACAAATTTGTTTACTATGATCAGAGGCTAATTAATCCAGAACAAATATGATGGTCCATGGGCCAAAAGTGGTATGGAGTTTGCTTTATTTGACCTAGTCTGTGTTTTAAATATTTTTGAGTTAAAATTTTTTTTTTTTTTCTATTTTTTAGAGACAGAGTCTTACCATATCGCCCTCAGTAGAGTGCTGTGACATCACAGCTCACAGCAACCTCCAACTCCTGCCTGGGCTTAGGTGATTCTCTTGCCTCAGCCTCCCGAGTAGCTGGGACTACATGCGCCCACCACAATGCCCGGCTATTTTTTTGTTGTAGTTTGACTTGGGCGGGTTCGAACCTACCACCCTCAGTATATGGGGTTGACGCCCTACCCCTGAGCCACAGACGCTGCCCTGAGTTTACATTTCTTTGGGCAGGCACCAGCTTTCTAGCTTACCATTGGTCTTCAACATTCCCTTTTGACTCACATGCCTATTTTACATATTCCGAGATGTTACTTTCTTGGCTCTTACGGGCATTTGAATTTGTGAATCCTTTTTCTAGTTAGTATTCTGGTGAATTTTTACTGGAGTTGCCAGGAACAGATGCCAGATTGCAGTTAGTTGAGTAGTGAATGAGAAATAAGGACACAGAACCATGGAAATAACTTAGCAAAAAAGACAAAGAGAGAGTAAAAGCCAGAGGATTGGAAATACAAGAAGCCTGAGCCACCACCCCTTCTTCATTGCTCAGAGCAGCCCCAGGGCATATGTCTCCAGTGAGTCTTCCTTTTTATCTACTTTTCCAGTTCACAGGAAATTAGAACTATTACCTTAAAAAGGTGAATTGTTTGCTGAGTACAATCTTCGTAAAAACACAAAGAATTAAGATTTGATATCAAGAAAGGAGATAGAGTCTGGGGACAGGGTGGCTCATGCCTGTAATCTTAGCACTCTGGGAGGCTGAGGCGGGAGAGTCACGAGAGCTCAGGAGTTTGAGACCAGACTGAGCAAAATGAGACCATATTTCTACTAAAAATGGGGGAAGAAATTACCTAAGCAGTAGCTAAGAAATTAGCTACTGGAGAGTCTGAGGCAGGAGGATTGCTTGAGCTTAGGAGTTTGAGGTTGCTTTGAGCTAGGACTGATAACCACAACCCTCTAGCCTAGGCAACTGAGTAAGGCTCTGTCTTAAAAAAAAAAAAGAGAGAGAGAGAGAGAGAGAGAGGAGACAATCACACAAAAAGCAGATAAAAAGATTTGGCTGGCTCAGCATCCGTAGCACAGTGGTTATGGCACCAGCCACATGCACCGAGGGTGGCAGGTTCGAACACGGCCCAGGCCAATTAAACAACTGCAACAACAACAAAAACATAGCTGGGCGTTGTGGCAGGCACCTGCAGTCCTAGCTACTTAGGAGGCTGAGGCAAGAGTATCACTTAAGCCCGAGAGTTTGAGGTTGCTGTGAGCTGTGACCACAGCACTCTAACTAGGGCGATGTAGTGAGACTCTGTCGCAAAAAAAAAATAAAAAAGATTTGGCAGCATATCTTGAACCATTTAGTATAGGGTTTAGTTGCCCAGCAACCCCTGAGGACAGCCTTTAAGGAGGATATAAAATGTATTATGTATTTTAGGCTTCCATTAAATGGTTAAGAGTTTCAAATTTTTCATCACTTATAATAATAGTAAGCTCATTTATGTAGAAATGAACATTTTTTGTCTTAAACAGAGCCGTAATAATTGAGTCTTCTAGTTCTTTTTAGAGAACTATTTAGTCATAAATCACCATAGCTAACCATGGCTGCATAGTAGTTTCAGAATTGGCTCTTGAAAGTCACTAAAAAGACACCCTAACAAGGAGTAACTAGTGAATAAACAGATAACATTATCTTAGTCCCTTTAAATTAAAGAATTACACCTTAGTGTTGAGCAGTGATTTTCAGCCAGTGTGCCACAAAAATTTTTAAAGATCATTAATTAAATTATTTTTGAAAGAAGTTCAAAGCAGAGTAAGTATATTCTTTTCTTTTACTCTTTTTTTGATCAACATAAATGTGTTTAACTATAAGTTCAAGTATGCTGTGAAATAAAAAAGGTTGAAAAACACTGGTGTAGGGTTATGAAAAAGAAGGCAGCTTTGACCTGATCATTTTTACAGTAACTGCTAAGAACTACAAAATAGTTTCTTTCTTTTTTTTTTTTTTTCCTCTTTTCAGGATGGTCTGCTTGTCCTTCATTATGGTCTTGTGGTTTCTCCTCTGAAGATAACTTGAAGATTGATACCACGAGGAAAACAAAATAAGGAGGCTTTTGCAGGACTGCATCTCACCAAAGATTTCCATGAATTGCCACCACTTTTTGCTGTTCGAGATATAAGTTATCTATTTTTAGCACCAAGTATCATAGCATTTATAAGTACAACTTGAAATGATGGAGTGCATCTGTTTTACTAAAGACTATATGAAAAGCATCCATAGCTCAGGGGAAAAGTTTCAAAACATTAAATTTTAAAATTCCTTGTGATTTAAAGTACTTTGACATTGATTTTTGCTTTCTGTCTTTGGGGTAAATTAGTTGCTGTTTTCTTCTTTGTTGAGCCATTAAAGTTTATGGTTGGGATTCTGCTCTCTGGGATGGCATCAGTTGGGCAGTCTTTTGGAAAGGACTCTGCCCATCAGTTGGGCAGTCCTTTTGGAAAAGAAGTGTGCTTTTGAGCGGAAGAATCAAAGCCAGTCTTTGTTAAACTACAAATGGGGCATACTCTCAAACACCAAAACTATTGGCCACTTTTGTATGTTGCCAGAATATTTTGAACTTGTTAACTTTTTTTAGACCAGCAACACTACTAAGGAGATGCTATTCACTTCTAAAATGGATAAATTATCATTATTCTGTGTAAGAAGACAATAAGGGGTTCTTCTTTGTGACAATATCTTTATTCTTTGAATGTTAATTTGATTAATGTTCATTTTATTTGGATACAAATTATGGTGATTGTTACCTCATAATAGCACTGGTTCTGAAAGTAAATAAAAAGTTTTAGGTGAATTTGAGAAATTTATACAATACTTTTTGTTTTCTCAGTTTAATGTTTGTTTTCCCATTATTTTATCACTGGGATGAAGAATAAGGATATTTCAGCTCGCTTTCATGCAAAGATTCCATTCAGTTTTAAACATTTTGCCTAAAATTACCATTCTGATGCTTTCTAAAGAAATGTTTTGTGTTCCTCATTAGTATAGTGGTGAGTAAAAAATAAATAAATAAATAAAATAAGAAATATTTTGTAGACCCAATTTCACAGCAAAATTTCTAAATCTGTATAGAAACTATAATAGAAATTAACAAGGATTGACAGTTCTTTGTAAAGAATTATGAATTGTATAAAAATTTCTTCTAACATTTAATAAAAATTTATTTTAACCTACTTTGAAATATTAGTGTTTACCGTGTATTTATAAAAAATAACCAAACTCTTAAGAGATAGGGTGTTCAAATCTAAATTAAACTGCAATCAAATAGATATTTAATAGCATCTTTATCATCACTGATTATAATATTTGCTGTTATTTGATAATGGGCAGATTAGCAACTATAGAATTCATTGCCTCTGAAGTATTTCTTGCACAAATTACTTTTTACAGCAATCCTCTGTGTCTGTGGATTTAACCAACTTTGCGTTGAAAATATTTGGGGAGGGCGGTGCCTGTGGCTCAAAGGAGTGGGACACCGGCCCCATATGCCGGAGGTGGTGGGTTCAAACCCAGCCCTGGCCAGAAATTACAAAAAAAAAGAAAATATTTGGGGAAACTTGGGCGGTGCCTGTGGCTCAGTGAGTAAGGCGCTGGCCCCATATACTGAGGGTGGCAGGTTTGAACCTGGCCCCAGCCAAACTGCAACAAAAAAATAGCTGGGCGTTGTGGCGGGCACCTATAGTCCCACCTACTCGGGAGACTGAGGCAAGAGAATTGCCTGAGCTCAAGAGCTGGAGGTTGCTGTGAGTTGTGACACTACAGCACTCTACCAAGAGCCACAAAGTGAAACTGTCTCAAAAAAAAGAAAAAATATTTGGGAAAAAAAAACAATACATATAATACAACGATAAAAAATACAGTATAGCAACTATTTTCATAGCATTTACATTGTATTTGATACTATAAGTGATCTAGAGATGATTAAAACTACAATGTACAGGCGGATGCATGTAGTTGTATGCAAATATTGTATTATTTCATATAGGGGACTTGAGCATCCACGGATTTTGGTATTCTTGGGGGAGGGGGTCCTTGACCCAGTGCCCCGCAGATGCTGAGGGATGACTATATTTTTATTCTCATACCATGTTATCTAAATTGGTATCCTCAAGGCTACCATCAGATTCAGTGATTGACTAGGATTCACAGGACCCAGAAAAGCTGTTATATTCATGGTGATAGTTTATTACAGTGAAGGAAACAAATTAAAATCAGCAAAAGGAGCTAAGTGTATTAGCTCCCACCTGTGACCCCAGCACTGGGAGGCCAAAGGGAGGCTCTCTTCAGGCCAGAAGTTCAAGATCAGTGTGGACAACTTAGTGAGACCCTATCTCTACAAAGATTAAAAAACAGCTGGGCATGGTGGTGTATACCTGTAAACCTAGCTACACAGAATCAGTTGAGCCCAGGAGTTCCAGGTTACAGTGAACTATGATAGCTCAGTGGGTAGGGCAACGGCCACATACACCCAGGCTGACAGGTTCAAACCCAGCCCTGGCCAGCTAAACAATGACAACTGCAAAAAAAAAAAAATGTGGCTGGCACCTGTAGTTCCAGCTACTCGAGACTCTTGCTCAGGCTCTTGCTGAGGCAAGAGAATCCCTTAAAACCAAGAGTTTGAAGTCGCTGTGAGCTGTGACATGTGACACCACAGCACTCTACCAAGGGCGACATACTATGACTGTATCTCGTAAAAAAAAAAAAAAAAAAAAGAAAAGAAAAAGAAGTACAGATTCCAGAGCCTAACTTCAATGGCTAAAGAAACATTTGATTGAAACAGTTCACGGATCCCTTTGTTTCTGTCTAAGCCCCATCTGAGATGATATTAAGCAAAGACACTCAAAGTGGTAGTTGTTTGGCAGAATGTAGGCTTAGCAGATTTCTCAGTTCCTCTCTTAAATACCATCCCATTTTCTCTCTAATACAGGGTCAAGCAATTTCCTCTGACCTTGGGCTTCCCCAAGCTTTCCCTTTATTTCCACTGCAGTGCCTTTCCCTCCTGCTTGAGTCATGCATTTACATTTAGTCACTAACGATTCCTCCTCTGGACTCCAAGCTAACAGACCTCATACTCCTCCCCCTCTTTGGCAGTGACTTGGCTTAGTTAGGATTCCTGAAAGTAACGCCTTGGACCCATTTATTTCTCCTATAGCTTGCCCAAAATGTGGATATATCCTCCTATCCACTCCTGAGGTGATATTATTATAGTGTCCCAGGTCATAATCATATATCGGATGTACGTATGACTATTGGTAAAAATATAATTCTCTTTTTTTCTTTAAAATTCTCATGATTGCAACCATTATCCTGTATTTTTTCATCTTGCAAATCCCTGGCAATAGAGAAGATTCAAGCAGATGCTAGTTCTCAATGTTTACTTTTGTTTTCTTTAGTAGACCCTGAGTTAAGAGGAGGTCCTCATTTTTTACCCCTCTTTGATATATTGTGTAACTGAATTTGATTATTAGATGACAGGCTTCTCTTCAAACCTGGACTGGTGAAATTTAAATTTTATTACCTCTAGAGGTAAATAGTCCTCTCATAAAATGAAAAGCCATATTGATCTCCTGAAAGCCTGCCAAGGATTTACTTATGCGGAATGGATGTTCTGGCTTGATCATTAACTGCATTTTAATTTTGTTGTGATGGTGTCTGTGGATCTTAAAGGTTCTTATTGATACTATTTTCATTGAAATGAGAATAGATTTTTTTTCTTTGATATTTCTGAGAAAACATTTCCCAAGAGAAAAGCTAGTTGAATAATATTTTAAATTAGTAGATGAAGACGACAAAGGCTGCAAAAAGGCATAAAGGCAGTATTGTGGTTGAGGATGTGAATTGTGGAGCCAGACAGCACAGATTTGAATCCCAGCTTTGCTGCTTGCAAATTATGTGATCTTGAACATGTTATGTAACTTCTCTGAACCTTAGTTTTCCTTATCTGTAAAAGGAGGCAAAGCTATCTAACTCAAAGAATTGACGTGAAAATAAAATGAATATGTAGAATACTCCACAATACCTGGCATAATCTATTATGTAGTTCAAATATGGTCCTTATATGCGGGTCATTACGAAAGTCTTAAGATATACAAAAATCAAGAAATGTAAAATTTGAGCAGACAGAAACAAATGAAGCCCTCCCAGCAACACTATGAAGCTAAGCGAATTGAAACTTGCATGGGCGAATCAGAAAGGATGCTGTTGACTGTGTTTCTGGGAAGTGAAATAATGGATCATAACACAGTCTATCTCAAAACTTTCATAGTGACTCAGATATAGTTGCTGATTGCTGAGTTAATTCCCTTGTAATGACTAAGTGGGTCTATTAATGATATTGATGTTGAACCGTCTATTTTTTTCCTTTCTTCTTTCTTACATATTGTCTCAATTTAGCTATTTCTATCAATAACCAGGCTGGATAGGGATACAGCTTGATGATTTACATCTCAGGCTCTGAAGCTGGACCTGGATTTTTTCACCCTAATTCTAATTTTGACTCTTCTTCTACTTGACAAACTAAATGATTCCTTGGACACAGTTTCATATGCCAGAAAGTTTCTTTTGTAGTGCTAAAGTTTAGCTTAAGCTTTATTTATCCCTAAAGGACAGTATGAATTCTATATGTCATGTATCCTTATGGCAGGAAATGACAGAAGAGGGATGTTACACCTCTTATTTATTCATACATATGGCATAGCAGATGAACCTAAAGTGAGCTGTTTGTTCTAATAAGCACTTCTAAGGAAAGATGCTTGTTTGTCCTGTGTAATAAAGCCTGCTACTCATTATATTCCAAAACTCCAGCCCTTGTACAAATGAGTTCAATTATTCTCTGCTAAGGGCTATTATTGTATGTGATAGAGCTAAAATAAAATGCCTCGGACCCAGAACAGAGACCACTTGCCTCATTGGGGAGAGAGTAATCATGCGGTGAAGCACAGTGATAAATCAACGGAAGCAAGCCTAGAGAGGCCCTCAAAATCAATCTTCATTTTTTCTTTGTAGCCTGAGCTTTCTCCATTTTGTTTCATTCAGAATTACTGAGATAGTGCAGAAAAATAAATCATTACATATCTTCACTATGACTCCCTATTTCATTATGATCCTGCTCTGTGCGCATGTGTGTTTTAAAGGGAATATAAGAAAGGATTCATAAATCTTAGCTGATCCCCACCTCCACCTAGTAGGTTTGTACACTATCAGTATAAAATGGGGGGGGCAATCAAATTACCTTCTAAGAGATCAACAGAGTAGGAGAGAAGCCCTTTGATCTATATAGCAATCATTCTTTTTGTCCTTAAGGGTATGCAGCAGGGCATGGTAATGCAATAAAAACAGTCCTTTGGTTGGATTCAGGAGTGTTCATCCCATTTGCAAATGGTATATCCATGTGAGATATTTGAAAATAGCAAAACGCATGATGACATTGATCTAACCTGAACATTAAGTTTGAAGAGGTTGCAAAGCTAGTATTGTACGTTCTATAAAGAAAAACAAAAAAAAAGAAAAAAAAGAAAAACAAAACCTCACATATAAACTCTGTTTTCAGGACCTATTTCGCCCCCTTTCAGTTATTTTCATTTTATATTACTGTACTAAATTTCAGGTATACCAACTTACTTGGTTCTAAGAAAATAATATTTCTTACAATTTAGGTGTTTTTCAGGACCTTAGAAACATTTGATAATATAATAAAAATAATATTGGTTGAAAGTCACACTGATGGACACTTACAAGTAAACAACATTTGCAGCTTTTTTTCCCTTCCGTTTACATTCAGGGAAATTTCTGGATTTTTCTCTAGGCTTTGTTTTGAAATCGATACATGTATTAGATCTGGTTTATGTTGTCCTAATAGGATTTCTTCTAGTTGAGATTGACCCAGGGTGGCTGTACACATGGTCTCAGTTGGAGGGTGTGGTAGATTTTTGTGATTATGTTTTTCTGATCACTCCATAAATTCTCTACCAGATTTTAAATATTAAAGTGAAATTTACATAAGAAAATCGATTGTTTTAAAGCGAATGATTGGTGGCTTTTAGTATATTCATAGAGTTGCACAGCCACCACCTCAATCTGGTTCCAAAATATTTACATCACTCCACAATATAACCCCATATCCTTTGAAGGGTCACACCCCATTGCTCCTTCTCTCTAGGCTCCCCAACTCGCAATCTGCTTTCTGTTTCAAAAGATGTTTAAATACATTTTTCAAAATGTGGTGGTTTTTTTTTTTTTTGAGGCAGAGTCTTACTTTGTTGCCTTCGGAAGAGTGCTGTGGCATCACAGCTCACAGCAACCTCAAATTCTTGGGCACAAGTGATTCTCTTGCCTCAGCCTCCCAAGTAGCTGGGACTACAGGCACCTGCCACAACGCCTGGCTTATGCTGCTCTCGAACTTGTGAGCTCAGGCAATCCACCCACCTTGGCCTCCCAACGTGCTAGCTAGATTATTGGCATGAGCCACCGCGCCCCGCCTAAAAAACTGTTTCATTTTTAAAAATTATTTTATTAATTAATTTATTTTTGAGAGACTCTCAAGCTGTCACCCTGGATAAAGCGTTGTGGCGTCACAGCTCACAGCAACCTCAGACTCTTGGGCTCAAGTGATTCTCTTGCCTCAGCCTCCTAAGTAGCTGGGACTACAGGCACCTGCCACAAGGCCCGGCCATTTTTTTTTTTGTTGTTGCAGTTGTCAATGTTGTTTTAGCAGGCCTGGGCTGGGTTCAAGCCCACCAGCTCCAGTGTATGTGGCCCGCACCCTACCCACTGAACTACAGGCACCACCCTAAAAATTATTTGTAAATTGAAGAAAATTGGGAAGAAATTGATTCTTATTCAGCTCACTGTAACCTCAAACTCTTGGGCTGAAACAATCTTCCCAGTTCAGTCTCTTAGGTAGCTGGGACTATAGACATGTGCTACATTAGCCATCATGCCCAGCTAATTTTAAATTTTTTTGTAGAGATGGGGTCTTACTATTGTTGTCCAGACTTTGTCTTGAACTCCTGGCCTCAAGTGAATTGTCCAGTTTCAGACTCCCAAAGTGCTGGAATTACAGATGTGAGCCACCACACCCAGCCTACAAGCTATTTCATGTTTTCCTTTACAGCCATAAATAGTGGGACTTGGTCCTCTGCTCAAGTTCACAGATAAGTTCTAAAGTTTATCCCCACAACTATTTGTGACTAGCATTAACTCAGGAGCTAAACTTTGGACTCTAAGCTTCTAATTGCTCATTTTGCCCCCATTAGCCAGTCCAGTGAAAGGTGTTCTTAGTTTCCTGGGCTTATTACTTCTTGTAGAATTGTCCCTTCTGTAATACTTCCTTGTTTCCAGGCCCTTGGATGGGATGCAACAGAATTCCGTTGTAAAATTATTAAGAAATCCCACCACCGCTTTTTAATTTTTATTTATTTATTTATTTATTTTGTAGAGACAAAGTCTCACTTTATCGCCCTCAGTAGAGTCCCGTGCCGTCACACAGCTCACAGCAACCTCCAACTCCTGGGTATAGGCAATTCTCTTGCCTCAGCCTCCCAAGTAGCTGGGACTACAGATGCCTGCCACAACACCTGCCTATCAAACTCTTGAGTTCAAGTGATCTTCTTGCCTCAGTCTCTCAAGTAGCTGGGACTACAGGCACCAGCCATGGTACCCAGCTAGTTTTCCGATTTTTTAGTAGAAATGGAGTTTTGAACTCTTGAGGTCAGGCCATCCACCGGCCTGGATCTCCTAGAGTGCTGGGATTACAGGTGTGGGCCACCAAGCCTGACTTCCACCCATTTTTTAGCCAGGAGCAGAGATGATTCATGGTTGGATGGGCCCAGTGCCCAGTTTTGAGCTACCACTCACTGCAATGCAGGAAGGCAGTAGGTTGAGGAAGTCAGCAAAGAATAGCAATTTGCCCGCAGGACTTGGTCTTGCCAGAGGTTTCTAAAGCACAGAAACCTTAACGGAAACCTGATGAGAAAGGGGTATAAAAAGATAAAAATAAAGATTTCTATTCCCATTAAGTGAGGGGGCTTGTTTCTATGTAGAGAGGCAACATGGGGAAGAAAGACAGAAGACCCAGGTCCAAATCCTGGCTCTGCTACGTGACATCAGACAAGCGCCTTCACCTTGTTACTCAGAGATTCTGCTTCATTTGTACAATCAATATTCAAACATTACATCTACAGAGTGGTTGTGAGGTTTAAAGAATTCTGTTTGCTGCCCAGTAGTGTCTGACACATAGTAAGTAGGCAGTGAATAAAGTGTAGCTGTTATTCTCAGGATGGGAGGTAACTCACTGTCTAACTCATATTAGATATCACGAATGATATTAGATATTATGAATGTTCTTTGCAGGCAGGCTTCCCGATAATCACTGGGACACATTTTGTTGCCTTGTGTTCAGAATGGTTGCTGTTGCTGGCTTCTTTTCCATTTACCCCCCTGCCTGCAATTCTGAACATTTTCCATAATTACCAATTATTACAATTTAATAACCGGTCAACTCTGTAAGATGCTCTTAATGTCTTTTATAAATAAGTTCATCACACTTGGGGGTGACTCAATGAAAAGAGAAGATGCAAATTAGAGGCAGACTCGCTCCTCTGAACCAAACAGTGCTTCTCTCAGGGAGATGGCAGAAACCACAGAACACCAATTACGTTGGTGGGATTCATGTGACTTTTAATTTATTTTACTAATGTCTTACAATAAGTGTGATGAGCAAAGATGGGGATAGACGGGGTAAGGGAAAGGAAGAAGAGAAAAGTATCTTTTATGTTCCTTAAACTATTAAAGCATATGCTAGGATAAGAAAGTTCGGTAAAAGCATCACGTCCTAATCACCACAGAGCTCTTAAAGAGGATGTGGAACAGGGACAGGGACCATTCTTCAGCTCTGGTAGAAGTGACTGCTGACAGAGAACAAATCCTGCGTCAAACTTTGCACAAGAGAAAGACTGGGCAATGCAGATGCTACACAGTTGGGCAGAGGACAAGTTGACTCTCCAGAATCTACTTCCCAGCACGTGAGCAGGAACATGGACACCCCCCTTCTCTCGGCTGTTTCTTCCTCTCCCGCAAGATCTAACCAACTGTGCAGAAATGGGGAAAATGTTGGGCAACACTCTTAGAAAAGAGAAAGATATTTTTCATATTTGCTGGTGGTGTTGATTGACCAGAGGTGATTTCTTTTATTTTGGGGCAGTAGCATTATGTCCTGGTGATAAAATATCCTACACTGAGCACTCTTAAAAGGCATAGGAGAGTGGAAGCAAGGCCTCTTCAGGACCTGGACTAGTGGGGAAGAGAAATACGTGGATTCTCAGGGTAAGGGCATGAACAAGCTAATTCCACATCACCACAAATGAACTGACACAGATAAATGACACCTTGTCCTTTTCCACTCATAGAAACACTCACTTCTTCTAGATTACACTACTAAATCTAAGGTCAGCTTAATCACAGTTTGGGACAACTATTTCTGTGTTTCTAAACTTAAAGTGAAAAGCTATATTTTTTAATAGTTTTTTCCCCCCTAATTAAATGGATATGAATAAGCTGAAAACCTAACATCTAGATAAGTCTTTTCATTATTTTACTTGTTGGGGGGAAAACTCTTAAAATTCATCACTGCCATTTTTGTTTAACCTACAGAATTGAAAGAATATGAAATGGGCAGGGATAAGTCATGACGTGAATCATAGAAATGGTCGACATGCATCTAACTTTATCCATTGAGCAAGACTGGTAAAGGGGTTAAGTTTTCTCGAACGAACCTAAGTGTATTTAAAAGGGAAGAAAACTCCATTAGTCTTTTATTTTTTTTCCTGGATGGAAGAAAAGGACATATGGAATTGAGGGCGGGGGGTAGAACGGAAAGTGTCCATGAAACAAACACCTATCATTTCTGAAACAGTTCTATCCGAGGGAATGGGGTGTGGACCATTGGTTTTATCTTTGGCAGTGATCTTATGCTTTAGCCATCTAGAGTAGCTGGGTCATAGCAGGGCATACTGAATAATACAGTTTTAATTTCAGTTCACAGCAAATGATGATGATCACAGATTTAGCACCTTAGTCTGTACTTCCTCTGCACCTGAATCATCTATAACTGTGAAATCTGCACTGTAGGTGAGAAAGCTGTATTCTTAGATAACTCCTCTGTGACTGCTCTAGCACTGCAGTTTACTTCAATCTAAGGAGTGGTTTTCTTATTAGAGAAAGTAAATATTCAATATTAAGTGTGAGGCTGAAGCCTTGAAGGCATTTTATAGTGGTGGCAGGTGTTATGGTTCAGGAAGGCTGTTTAACAGGTCAAATGCATATTATTCCCTCTTAAGCATTAACTTTTTTTAAGCAATGAAATTATATTTTTTGGCTCGAAATGGTGCTTTCTTCTATATTTGATTTCTCGGTTTTCTTAGTGGATATTACGGTCTCCTCCAGTATTTCTTCAAAACTTTCCCCTATCTGGGAGGTTTTCTTAGAAGCTACCTTAGAAGCCTCCTCCTCCTCCTCCTCCTCCTCCTCTTTCTTCAGTGACAGCCCAGTGGATGAGACTTTGGAGGTTGTAGAACTGAGGATTCTAGGTGGGAGCAGATAACTTGGATTGGGAAGTGGATTCACCCCTGAAATGCTTAATCCACTGGTACTAAAACGTGTCTCTTCACCCTCCAGCAGTTTCCTGTAAATTCAACAGAGAAAAACTGTTAGGAAGTCAAATTGCAACTTAAGAAGAAAACAAGAATTTAACACTCCATTCTGTATTTATTTTAGAGAGATTCCAGAGGATTTTGCAGTTTCTTCATGAGATTGGGACCAATAAATATTGAATCCCAAGGCTTAGAGAATTGGAGCATGGGCGTGTGTGCACACACGTACACACACTTTTAGCCCCAGCCTAGTTTAAAGCACTGTCAAAGGGGAACCTACTCACAAATATATTCCAAAAGGAAAACCTACAACTCCCCAGGGTCACACCACACCCATTTTTGGCAATTAGACTCTACAAAGCTCTAGGGAGAAGTAATTTCCCTAATTAACACCTTTACAGCAATAGGGATAAGGAGATGTGAAGTCCACAAAGGAAGGAGGAACTGCTTAATTCGGCCTGAATTTGAGATTTGTACTTTTTCCATGGAGTGGATAAGGGTACAAAGGGAATGGAGCCTGCACACAAAAGCCTGCGAACGACACTTCACTATTTCAGATCCCCACATCTTTGCTCAGCCTAGTCTACACTGCACTGGAATAATGGCCTCAATAGCTTTTTAATTCATAACTAATAGTTTTTATCATTCCTTTTTCTTTTTCTTTCGTTCTTTATTTTTTGAGACAGAGTCTTATTCTGTCACCCTGGGGTAGAGTGCCCTGGTGTCATAACTCACAGCAACTTCAATCTCTTGGGCTCAAGCTATCCCCTTCTCTCAGCCTCCCAAGTAGCTGGACTACAGGCACCCGCCTATTTTATTTTAGAGACAGGGTCTTACTCTTGCTCAGGCTGGTCTTGAACTCCTGAGCTCAGCAATCCACCCATCTTGGCCTACCAGAGAGCTAGGATTACAGGTGTGAGCCCCTATGCCCAGCCCCCCTTTTTTTGTTTTTAAATGAAAAACTCAGTATGCTACAAATACTCTTGGAACTTTGTTTTGAAGTAGTATACCTAGTATAAAAACAAAAAGAAAAATATGTCCAGACAAATCTGGAGTTGAATCTGAGCTCTGCGATTTGCCAGGATTATGACTTTAAGCAAGTCACACAGTCTCTGGTTGAGTTTTCTCACCTGCAAAATGGAAACAATATGACCTGATATCTAGTGCCTGACACGCAGTAGTCATTCAACAGCAGCTGCCCGGGCTGGGTACAGTGGCTCATGCCTGTAATCCCAGCACTCTGGGAGGCTGAGGCAGGTGGATTGCTTGAGCTCAGGAGTTCGAGACCAGCCTTAGCAAAAGTGAGACCCCATCTCTAAAAATAGCCAGGCCTGTGGCAGGCACTTGCAGTCCCAGCTACGTGGGAGGCTGAGGCAAGAGCGGTCACTTGAGCCCAAGAGTTTGAGGTTGGTGTGAACTACAGTGCCACAGCCAGGCCCACAAAGTGAGACTCTGTTTCAAAAATAATAATAATAGTAATAGTAGGTGGCGCCTATGGCTCAAAAAAGTAGGGCACCAGCCCCATATGCCAGGGGTGGCAGGTTCAAACCCAGCCCCAGCCAAAAACTGCAAAAGAATTAAAAAAAAAAATTCTAAAAAAAAATAATAGTAATAGCAGCTGCCAAAAAAAATGTGCAATTGCAATGTATCAAAACCCTAGCAGGGTAGCACCTATGGCTCAGTGAGTAGGGCGCCAGCCCCATATACTGAGGGTGGTGGGTTTGAACCCAGCCTGGCCAGAATGCAACAAAAAAAATAGCTGGGCGTTATGGAGGGCACCTGTAGTCCCAACTACTTGGGAGGCTGAGGCAAGAGAATCGCCTAAGCCCAGGAGTTAGAGGTTGCTGTGAGCTGTGACGCCACAGCACCCTACCGAGGGCAACAAAATAAGACTCTTGTCTCTAAAAAAAAACCCCCAAAATCCTAGCAGCTGCTGTTAATGCTTTTTTTAAAGGTAAATGTTCACTTAAACATTGTTTTGAGTAGGAATCTCGGGGTATACCCCACCTATCAAGACCTTCTGGATTGTATAAAAACATTTTTTTTTTTCTGAGACAGTGTCTCACTCTGTCACTCAGACTAGAATGCAGTGACATGATCACAGCTCACTGCACCTTTGAATTCTGGGCTCAAGTAATTGATTCTCACACCTCAGCCTCCCAAATAGCTGGGGCTACCATGCCTGGCTAATTTTTTAGAGACAGGGTCTCACCATGTGGCCCAGGATGATCTTGAACTCCTGCCCTCAAGTGATCCTTCTGCCTAAGCCTCCCAAAGTGCTGAGATCATAGGTGTGACCCACCATGCCCAGCCTGATGGGTTTTTATTTCAACCTTTGTGTACTCACATTACCCCCTTAAATTATTGGCAGAGATATACACCGTATATACTCGAGTATAAGCTGCGTTTTTCCAGCACAAAATCTGTGCTGAAAAACCCGAACTAGGCACAAATTTTGTTCCGGAAAAAACTCAGCTTATACTCGAGTATATATGGTAATAAGTAGAGCTGGGATATAGCCAGGTGGAGGGGTCTGCTCATCTAGAAAGGGCCAGTGATGCCTTTCCTTATCCTCCCTCACTGATGAGAAACCATAGAGATTAGAACCACTTATCTGGGTGGCACTGCCCCCTGACTGAACCTGACTGAATCTGCTTAGGTCAGCATGCCCTTTGAGGTACCTGTAAGCTGCTATCTCAATGTCAAGGGCCATTTTGACATTGAGCAAATCCTGGTATTCCCGAAGGTGGCGTGCCATCTCACTCTTGGTGTTCCTCAGATCATTCTCCAGCTGCCCAATGCTGTCCTGAAAAAGTGACATATCCAAATTAGTTAGGCCAGAACAGCAGAAATTCGTTGACATTTCCACAAGGTGGGATTCTCAGCCATAACTAAATATTAAAACCACCTGAGGAACTCATAAACTGCTTACATCCAGACCCAGACTCTGATTATTTGTCCTGGGGTGGGGTCACAACATTTACATTTTTTCAAAAAGGTCCCCAGGAGATGTGGATGCAGGGGGAGGACTGGGAACTTTCACCACAGAGCACATGGTTCTCAAATGAACACTGGGAAATGATTTTTTTTCTTTTTACACTTACTTACTATCCCTCCCTTGTTTGTGGTATTGCTGCTGAATAACTGTTGTTACATCTCCTTTCCAAAACCAAAGCCTCAGGTTAGGAGCTTAGATTAAAAAATTCTAACTGTGGAAAGCACAGTGAGGATAGCAAGCCTTCTCTTTGTCTTCATTTTGATGGTTTCCTGGAAGTCTGCCACTCAATCACTTCACTGAAAGCATTTTACATGACAGATAAGGAGGAAGCATAAATACTTCACAGGATTTTTTAAAAATCCAAATGGCAGACTGATATTATAATATTTTAAAAAAAGAAACTAGGGTGGCGCCTGTGTGTAGGCTGCTGGCCCCATATACTGAGGGTGGGGGGTTCGAACCCAGCCCTGGCCAAAACTGCAACAAAAAATAGCCGGGCATTGTGGCGGGTGCCTGTAGTCCCAGCTACTCGGGAGGCTGAGGGCAAGAGAATTGCCTAAGCCCAGAAGTTGGAGGTTGCTGTGAGCTGTGATGATACAGCACTCTACCAAGGGCAATAAAGTGAGTCTCAAAAACAGAAGAAGAAACTAGGTTGGTGTAATAGTTTAGCTCCAAATTCTTTCAGGTGCAAACCAAGGGAAGGAAGAGAAATAGGTTTATATTTGTGATCCTGAACACAGAATCCAGAAGCTTTTTTTTTTTTTTTTGGACTGAATTGGTCAAATTAGAAAAAAAAAACTCACAGTAACATTACCTCATTCAGGGTCCAGAAGCTTTTAAAAACAAAGCAGGTCTGGTTGTTTACCTGCCTATAATTCTCCAACAGCTGTGGAATAAAATCCAGTCTTCAGCATTACGTATACTCTTCCTTTTGCTCAGTGTGTTTCACCCACCCTGGCCTTCTCTTAAACATAACGAGTTCATTGCCATCCCAGGCAATTTACTTATTTATTTAGAGCTATGTTTGCATTCTACTGCCTGGGCTAGAGTGCAATGATGTCAACATAGCCCACTGCAACCTCAAACTCTTAGGCTTAAGGAATCCTCCTACCTCAGCCTTCAAAGTAATTGGGACTATAGAAGTATACCATCACTTCTAGCTAATTTCTCTAATTTATTTTTTCTTTTCTTTCTTTTTTTTTTTTTTTTTTTTTTGTTAAGGGGGTTGAGACAAAGTCTCAGTATGATGCTCAGGTTGGTCTCAAGTGATCCTCCCTAGGATTATAGGCATGAGCCACCACGCCCAGCCCCAGGCCCTTAGACTTGTTATTTCCTCTGCTTGGAGTACCCTGTAGTGGGTCTTTATATGGCTGACTTCTTGTCATTCAAGAGACTGTTCAAATGTCCTCTCCTCAGACACGAGTTATTTTGCAAGCAATTTAAGTATCTTCGATCCACTGATTCAACATGTTTTACTTCAGGCCAAGGCAGCTGGTAGCCCATGTAGGAATGCAAATTAGAAAAAGGTACCCTGGATACTGGACAAATTAGGAAAAAAGTACCCACTTGACTGCAGCCAACCTGCTCTTAGCAGTATGTGAAATTATCTTGTTCATTCATTAGTTTAGCAATTTATTTTCTGTCACTTTCCCCTATACAGGGTTTTCAACCTTGACACTACTGATGTTTTTGAGTGCACACTTCTTTGCTTTGGGGGCTATCCTATTGGATTTTAACAGCATCTGCCCACTAGTTGCCAGAAGTATACACTTTCCCTCTTCCAGTTGTGATAACCAAAAATGTCTCCAGACATTGCAGAGTCCCCTCATGCTTGAGAAGTAGTGTTCTAGAACATAATTAACATAGATGCTAGGATCCTTTCTGTCTAGTTCACACTGAAAGCCCAGAGCCCAGCACAATGCACACAGTTGATACTCAATGAATAATTGTCACATCAATGAATGATACGACATAAGCACTTTTTCTTTCCTAATGTCCTGAAAAGGTATGATCAAATAACATGTAATATTCAGCTGCAATTTTGTAGACATGAAGAACATACTGATTAAGAGTTATTCTTGGACTTGTTGCCCGTAGCTCAGTGAGTAGGGAGCCAGCCACATACACTGAGGCTGGCAGGTTCAAGCTCAGATGGGGCCTGCTAAACAAAAATTACAACTGCAACCAAAAATAGCCAGGCATTGTGGCAGGTGCCTGTAGTCCCAGCTACTCGGGAGGCTAAGGCAAGAGAATCACCTAAGCCCAAGAGTTTGAGATTACTGTGAGCTTTGATGTTACAGCACTCTACAGAGGGCAATATAGTGAGACTCTGTCTCTAAAAAAAAGTTTTTTTTTTTGTGAAATAGTGATAACTTCAAGGAAGTAAGTGCTGAGGGGCCCTTGCAACTCCCTTGTCTGGGGATGATGAGACAACGGTGAAAGGTAGGGCTGATAAACAGAGGGTGCAAACTTCCAAATTAAGAGAATTGTAGAAAGAATTAAAATTCATGCCATCTACCTGTTCTATAAATATTGACAAGAATACTGCAAAGGAGAATCTCAATCGACTCATGGGTACAAAGCAAATGATAGTGGGAAAAATTCATATGACACTAGACTGTGATGTAAGTATTTCAAAATATGTTAAGAAATCATGCAGGCTTAGGCGGGGCACGGTGGCTCACACCTGTAATCTTAGCACTCTGGGCTGAGGTGGGTGGATAGCTTGAGCTCACGAGTTTGAGGCCAGCTTGAGCAAAAGTGAGACCCCCAACTCTACTAAAAATAGAAAAACTGAGGCAAGAGGATCGCTTGAGTCCAAGAGTTGGAGGTTGCTGTGAGCTATGACAATACAGCACTCTACCCAGGACTTGAAGAGTCTAACTAAAAAAAAAAAAAAAAAATCATTCAAGCTTAAAAAGATTTTTACCAAGAAATTTTACTGCATGGTTGCTATTTGAGGTTAAACTAACCTTCAAGCAAGTTCTGCTGAGCAAGAGAATCAGTATTCCCCATGGTAAGGGGGAAAGGAGTGAGGGGTGAGAAAAAAGGAGAAAGGAAAAAATATTATTATTATTTATTTATTATTTTTTTTAATTTCAACTAGCTTGTACATTCTTCCTTGTTTGAAGTACTCTTTTTTGGTGTTCATTTTCTTCTTCCTCTGGAGATGCTGTGTTGTTTTTGATGTTAAGTAGAGATGGGGTCTTACTCTGGCTCACTGTTGGTCATATTGGTCTTGAACCTCTGAGCTCAGACAATCCACCCGCCTCGGCCTCCCACAGCACTGGGACTACAGGTATGAGCCACCACGCCCGGCCATTTTTTTTTTTTTTTTTTTGAGACACAGTCTCACTATGTTGCTCTCAGTAGAGTGCCATGGAGTCACAGCTCAGAGCAACCTCAATCAAACTCTTGGGCTTAAGCAATTCTCCTGCCTCAGCCTCCCAAGTAACTGGGACTACAGGCGTCCGCCACGACGCCCGGCTATTTTTTGTAGCAGTTTGGCAGGGATCGGGTTTGAACTCGCCACCCTTGGTATATGGAGCCAGCGCCCTACTCACTAAGCCACAAGCGCCGCCCAAAAGGAGAAAATATTATCATCATGCAAGGGAGCAAGAGAAATTAAAGAGGAGAAGAGGGAGATTTCACCAGTTTCTCCAGGTTGCATTTTTCGCCCTGCCACTAACATCCAATATACCTCCACTAATTTTCTACATTTTAGTTTCATCAAACCTTCAATCTCTGCATGTGGAAAATTATGTTTATTCTTTTCTGAGATCCTCAAATTAGGATTCCAAGGTAATATATCTTACCTTAGTAGATGAGTCCATTATCTGTTAAATTAGATAACAGACATTATAACAGCATGGCACATAGGAAGTACTCAATGAATGTTAGAGATTTTTATTATTATTAATATCATACCATCTGATTCTATCCTTTTGATGATACCGGCAAATAATCACATTTCCTCCCCATGTCCTCTTAAACAACAAAGAAGAGTAATACACAATAAAATGTTAACATTGGAGAGCTGCAGGCATATGTCTTAAAAGCACTAGATTTTTTGAAAATAACAATTTTGAACAAAAACCTTTGTAAACTGGCTTATACCACTCACAATTAGGACATTAAACATAAGGCAACCTTCCTCAGCAATTAAGGGTCATGACAATGATCAATTTTTTTATTATGATTTTGTGATATCTTTTAAGTCAACTGAGGCATATCAGGCTGTCTAATTCTATCCTAAATGACCCCAAAGAGCAGTATTTGATCAGTATTGCTGCTTCATTTTCTTTGTCCTGAAACATGAACATATTTGCTGCTACTCATTCTTAAACAAAGCCTCTAGTGGTACGCCCTTCTCATCTGTCTCACTGAGGCTTGAAATCCAAACAAAGCGTTTTAGAATCATTTGAGTAGGCTGGGGGCCTCAGAGCAGCCAATTTCCTAAAATGTGCTTTAGGAAAAGATGTTTTGTCTCACCAGCAGGTTAATTAAGTCCTTAAAAATTTTTTTTTTTTACAGGTAAAGTGACTCAGGCATTAAAACAGAATTATTTCTGTTTTATAGCTGTATTTCCCAAATAAAAGGTGGTTGGGGAGCTGAGTTCTAGATGGATGAGATTTCTTGAACTTTCATGTTGGGTATTTCCCATATCTATTTTATGGATTAGAGTACAGAAAAAGCATGACTTCTTTCTTTCTAGGAGAACTGTGCTGCCTGCTGACCACCGACGGCTCTCCAATGCCACGTCTCTTTGTTTGCACTCTCCTCCCCTCACGAGGCTGTGTCTTGCTTTGCCCTTCAAAAGCCCTGCCAAAGATGGCCTCCAGCTCCAAATCAGAGCAGAATGCTGCAGTCTGCCCCCTCCCCCAACCACGCAGCTGCTGCCGGCTTAGCCCAAGGGAACCTGAGAGAGAGGCACTCCCAGCTCCAGCTGGGGTCTCTCCCCAAGTAGCTAAAACAAATGCCTTACTTCTAGCCCAAGGCTGGAAGGATATGCGGGTGGGAGTAAGAGAAAGAGTTGGCCACACCAGCCTCTGGAGTGGTGAAGAGGTTGGACAGACAGTGCTGTGGCTTTCTCCACTTTTCAGGGGCCCTCAGCCAGGGGAGCAGTAGTGAGAGCAGCACAGTCTGACTGAAAGGGGCTCTGGCCATCCTGAATTGCTGGGTGGGGGGAGAAGATTTTTATTTGTGGTTGGTTCATTCACAGGTCAGCGTGGGCCTTATTCTCACTCCTGTCTTGGCTTTATCCCCATCTTTTTCTTTCCTCCACCACACTCTAAAATCTTGCACTGTATGTATTTCTCTAAGTTGCTTTACTGAAAAATGTGATTTACTTCAGTGCACTCCCAAATCAGTCTGAGGACTGACAAGATGTAGCAATTTTTCCTTAAAATACATATTCCTGGGCCCCACCTGCTGAATCCATATCTTTGGGAGTGGACCTGAGAATGTTTGTTTTTTTTTTTTTTTTTGTAGAGACAGAGTCTCACTTTATCGCCCTTGGTAGAGTGTCGTAACATCAGAGCTCACAGCAACCTCCAGCTCCTGGGCTTAGGTGATTCTCTTGCCTCAGCCTCCCCAGTAGCTGGGACTACAGGCCTGAGAATTTTTTTAAGCCCCTAATTGACCTTGTTTGTGTGTCATTTGGCATAGGAACCACTGGGTAAATTCATTTCTGTAAAGAAGCTATCATGGTGGCCTAGGTGACAGTAATACAATGAGAGGGGCAAACAAAACAAAAAAAAAAAAAAAAAGGAAGAGCTTTTTAAAAAGAGGCCAAGATAGCTTATTTTGAATTCTAATTTCAGAAATGGATCTATCAAACTATAGATTTATATGCAGCCACTGCCAACCCCAATCTCCAAGGGACTAGACCCTTCCTGCTATTTAATTAGGTTATACTCCAATCTCATAATGGAGAGAAGAAAGCAGACTTGGCTCATCTCCCTGGAGAGCATTAACCAGTGGTGATCTTGATTTTTTAGCAAGGTCTTTTGATGAAATCTTCAGCTTTCTAAGACTGACCACAGTAAAGGTCTAGGACCCCAAGCCGCCTCCAAGAACATCCTTAGACATCTTTAACAGAACTGGGACTCTAATGGTGCTGAAGTGGCTATGTTGGGAAGAGAACTGTCCTGTTTCAGAAATGGAAAAGCATTAAGCTCTTGACATCGAGGGGAGCTGCATTTGGCTTTTGAAGACAATAGTCCTAGCTCTTCCTAATCTCTCCTCTTGCCGATTCAGACTCTCTCTGACAGTATTGTATACTTACTGTGTTACCTTGAATCATTCTTTGCCTTTTTAAGACTGTAAGAAGCTTTCTCCTCTCACATATTAGGATATCAGTTCTCTGGGACAGAGAAAACATGACTTTAATTGGGTTTTCCTGTGTCTCACCACAGACACCAAGCTTGCAAAGGAAAATGGCCCTACTACTAATCTCTGAAGCAGAAAAAATAGACACGCCTCCCATTACTGCAGTGAGAGGAGGGTGGAAGAGGATGGAGTGAGAGGGCAAGAAAACAATGGCTGCATCTCACTGTGAAGAAGGAGGCTTTTTGCTCTGGTCAACACTGCTAAGATTGTTAGAATAGCCAGAGATACCCGTGTGGCCTTCAGGAGCCATAGGTAAGGCTGTGAGGCCCATTTCCCCCTTAAGTCCCAAGGAGCAGGAGGCAGTTCCCTGCTGTCTGACCTCCTCTTCCATTCCCACAGCAGGTCCTCTAAAGCTCAAACTGACGGGGACAGCACTGCAGAGCTGCAGATGCTGCAGTTTCTGTTGTTTGTTTCCTGTAGACCACATCTAGATGACCCTACTATTGTCTGATGCTGAAAACCTTTTATAGCAAACAAGACAAACAGCACTGTCACTACTTCTCAGGATGCAGGGGCTATTACAAGAAAACAGAGGACACGGCAAAGCCCAATTCAGCTGTCAATTCTGTGTAAGTTGTCCTTTTTGTAGAAATGGGACTAACCCTCCAGTCGACCACCTAACTAGCTCATCTTTTGAGGCTTCTGGAAAAAAACATGAAGCTTTAATTAACCAAATGTGATTAATTCAAGCCATCCAGGACCTATGGCATATAGTGAAAAAGTTCAAGTTACAGATTGTGAAGCAGAATAAAGGTACTTATTTAAATTCTACTATAGGATGTCCCAAAAGTTGTTCCTTAAGTGGCCACACATAGGGAAAATGAAGCTAAATGTACCTTTATTTACAAAATAGTCATTACAATATTTTATAAATAAGTGGTCAGTATGTAGAGAATATTTTGTAAATATTTTGGAAAATTTTATAATGAATATCTTGTAAACAGTACATTTAGCTACAATTTCCCATTTTCCCTATTTATGGTCACTTAAGGGGCAACTTCTGGGACACCCTATGTAATACTAAACTAAAATAAATGGTCTAACGGGCTTTTTTTCTTCATCAAAGGGAACTAGGTAATAAACAATAAATACCTGCATATCAATGATAATTCTTTAGCTCCTCACTAAAATTGTGCTTTTGAGATTTCACTACTTTATTTTATTAATGTTCCCAAACCTTATTAACTTCATTAAATGTGAGCTTTAATCCTAGTTTGAATTATTTCAAGTTTCTGAATTATCGGCATTCTATTCAAAGGAGCATTTATTCTATCTTGAAATTGAACCACACTATTTCAGCTCCTTCCTACATTGTTCATTCAGCTTGTCTCCTGCCTCTGTGCCCTGTGTGGCCACTCGCCCAGAATGTCCTATATGGTAAAACTGAAGATGCAGTGGCCTTTGTTGAGAAAAAAAGAGTCAATTGATACATTCACAGGGGCTTAGAAGACAGAGAAAGATGGAGAAAATATATGAACTATACAAAGAAACCACCTCAGCTATTAATTACATGCACTTAGGATGGAAAAATGTTAAGAAAACGCTAATTTTCAAGTGGGACATCACAGCTGGTGAGCAGATTAAATGGTTTTTGTCAAGTGCTAAGCCACCCATGAAAGTGAAAATTGATGCTGTCCACGAGGTGACCTTTGATTGCAGGTATCCAAGACTGATGTGTTGACATTGCAGAAGAAAAAAAGAAACCAAAAGCAGTTAATTGCCTAGAGATTCATAACTGGAACAGGAGACAAGAGAGACATCATTTCTGAGATGGTAAGAAAACGATATCAGCACCGCGGACAGCGCCCCGACCATTCTCGTTTTGCTAACCGGGAGTAAAGGTTTCTTTGGTAGGAAATGTCAGTAGTCAAGGGAACCGCGCGCGCACGCGAGTGTGTGTGTGTGTGTGTGTGTGTGTGTGTGTGTGTGCGCGCGCGCGCGGGCGCGTGTGTGTAGGAGGGTAGAGCAGGACGGTTGCTACTAGATCAATCATCACCCAGCTCGTTGACTCCCAATCTATACCCTTTTGAGAACAAATCAAGAAAACAGGGTAAGACCCTCCTTAGTTCAATATAGCATTCTTCCCCCAACCCTGAGGAAGACCATACTCTATCTGTATCAATTTCGGGGCGCACAAAAGCCTTTCCAAGTCAACCAGAGAAGCCAGACCGCTGAAACGGCAACGCCCACCATTGAGAGACTGTAAACTGCCCAGTGGGGTTCACGTCTACTTTGGGTGGGGACTGTTCTCCAGGTCGCCAGGGGGGGCACGCCCACTTGCTGACAGAGAGGTATGGTTAGATTTTTCAGACTCCAAAGAAGTTTAACGGCTTCTTTGTTAGAAGGGCTCGGGCAGGGACAAAAGTGAAGGGCGCTTCCAGGCCCCCCAAATTAACAGTAGAGACTCCCAGCCTTTTTATATGCCAACGCCTCCAGTCGGGGCCATTCTCTCCCCTCCCTTATCCTCCCATTAAGTTCTAGGGCCCAATTTTACCATAAAGAGCAGTACGCTCGGGAGAGGACGGGGCGCCCCTCCCTACGCAGGGCTCCGTTCCTTACCTGGTAGCCAGCCACCTCAGCGCTGTGCCGCTCCTCCAGCTCCAAGATCTGCCTCTCCAGGGACTCGTTGGCCCCGCGCAGGCCCTCGATCTCGATGGTGCGGGCCTGCAGCTGGCGCCGATACTCATGGATCTCCTCACGGCTGGCCCGGATGGCCTCGGTGCTGCGCGCCGCCTGCTCGTTCAGGTTGGCGAACTTAGACTTGTACCACTCCTCGGCTGACTGCAGGTTCTTAGCGGCCAGGGACTCGTACTGGGCGCGGATCTCCCTCAGCGCCGAAGTCAGGTCTGGTTTAGCCACAGCCACGTCCACCTCGGCCGCGGCCTGCGACGAAGCCTGCAGCGTGGCCAGCAGCTCGGCTACCTCTTCGTCGTGCACCTGGCGCACGAAGGCCAGCTCGTCCAGCAGCGACTCCACCTTCTTCTCCAGGTCCAGGCGGGCCAACGTGGCGCCGTCCACGTCGCGCTGCTGCGCCTTCAGGGCGCGCTCGGCACCTTCGCGCCCGCGGCTCTCCTCCTCGCAGCGCGCCCGCAGCCGCTGCACCTCCTCGGCCAGCCCGTCCCGCTCCAGCAGGGCCTGCGCGCGCGCCGAGCTCGCCTCCTCCAACTGCGCGCGCAGGTCCCGCAGCTCGCGCTGGAACAGCTCGCCGACGCGCGACGGCTCGGCGTGGCGCTGCCGCAGCGCGGCCAGCTCGGCCTCGAGCGCGCGGTTCTGCGTCTCCAGCTGATGCACCTTCTCGATGAACACCGCGAAGCGGTCGTTCAGGCCCTGCAGCTGCTCCTTCTCGTTGGTGCGGATGATCTTGTACTCGTTGGTGCGCGCCGCCGCCTGGCTCAGGTCCAGTCCGTCGGACGCCGGAGACCGGCGGTAGGCCAGGCCCAGGCCAAGCGAGGAGGCCGAGGAGCAGGCGGCCGAGGTGGCCACATTGCAGCGGGACAGCGACTGTGAGCGGAAGCTGCCCGAGCCGCCGGCCCCGGAAAGGCGCGCGGACAAGCGAGAGCCGTCCCCGAACACCTTGCGGTACGAAGAGGAAGAGCACAGGTAGTGTTCCGAGCCGAAGCTCATGGTGCTGGGATCGGGACCCGGCGTGCAGCTGCTACTGGAGCGACAGGAGGAAGGAGAAGTGCGGCAGGCAGGGTGCGGCCGGACGGTGTGCACCGGGTTTTAAGGCGCCGGGGCTGGGGCGGCGCATTGGGGGCGGAGCTCCCGCTCCAGGACTGGCGCGGAGCGGGAAGGGGGGCCTCCAGGAGCGGGGGCGGGGAAGCGCAGGGCCTACCGCAGCTGCGCGCGACCGACCTGGGGCGCGGGGACAGGGCAGTCTGCGTAGGAGTCGCCCTCTGTCCGCGGCACCGCACCCCAAGAATCGACTGCTTTGGAAGTGACATGAGTCGAGGGGTGCCTAAACAACCGGGGTTTCCCAATGGAAACCACACAGCTCTGTCGAGTCCTTTGACTCTGTCCTCCCTTCTCTCTTTAACCCTCTGGGAGGTGTCCCCTACGGAGTTCCCGAGGGTGAGGTCCTGTTTTTCCAGTTAGAGTGGGGCCCGCAGGACGAGGCCTTGTCCCCGCCCTCGGATCTTCCCCTGGGGAAAAGTGAGTCTGCGTCAGAAAGCATCCTTCTAACTGTTCCTCGGCGGTTCTTGGGGAACGCCCAGCGCGGGAAGATGCTCTGAAAGCCTGTGACAGCCCCAGAAGAGAAAGGAGATCGGGAAAGAAGGTGAATCCAAGCTGCGGAAGGCGCAAAGAAGCGGAGGTAGAGAGGAAAGGGAAGAGGTGCTGGAAATCCCTGGCGCTCAACAATAGCTGCCATTGACTAGGACCACAAGCTGGTGAAAGGGGGCAGCCGACTTTTGCTTTTAAAACGTTATGTTTGAAAGTGTTTCAAAATGAGTATTTTAAAACCGTGAGGTTTCACCTAAAAAGAAACTGGATTTCTGACTGCTTCTGGAAATAGGAAAAGCTGAGATGTCTAAGCAGAGATGAGGTTACCTGGCCACTTATTTAAGAAGTGTGCTCTCCTGTTCACCACAGTCCCCACCATTTTCCATCATATTATAGTAAGCCCACTGTCTTAATTCATTTACTTTACCTGTCTGGCCCTGTAGGCATTTGAGATTTCAGTCTGCAGAAATCTTGCAAGATGGGTCTTCATCTGGCTTTGAGAGCCACTTCCTGTGGAGATCTTTGTTTTGGACAAAAGAGGTCCCTGCGAACCGTTTGAACTCCAGGATTGGGGGTGAGTGCTGGTGACTCAGCTGCCTCCTCAGTGGTAGTAATCAAAGAACAGCAACAGGGAAGATGAGGCCTGGAGAGGTCAGCGTGGGGTGTACACTGTGTACTCATCTTCAAGCTTATAATATCTCTCAGGATGTGCATATGGCTTTGGAGAGGGAGAAGGAAGAACTTTTTAGTCATATTCCACATATTCCAGAATTCCAGACTGAGGGTCTTTTTTGATCTGGGAATCTCAAGGGTATAGTTGTAGGATATTATTTATTTCACTTTCTTGGGGGGGGTATTAATTGGGACAGGCCACTAAAAGAAGGGAACAGGGTTTGAACCTACCACCTCTGGCACATGGGGCCAGGGCCCTACTTCTTTGAGCCACCTGAGCCGCCCCCCCCTTCCGGGTTTTCATCATAGGCCAAAGACCTCAGCGAGAGGGACTCAATTCTTAGGTCTTTGGGCTCAGAAAGACCTGGTAAGGTGAAGGATGAAAGGGTGCTAACACTGCTGAGTGATCAGTCTGCCAGTCTTCGTGCCAGCACTTCTGCCATAGGTTCACCTCCTTCCTGCCACTCTTCAGGGTGGCCCTCACCCCATCTCACAGATAAGACACTGAGGCTCAGGTATAGCACTCTGCACAAGGTAACCAGCAAGCAAGGGCAAACATATTCTTTCCTTACTACATAATTTTGCTTAGTGCAGTGAGACTCCTGAAATCTCCTTGATCTCCAGAATAGGGCTAAGTGGGCTTCATAAAAGTTTTGGCCAACAATAAACTAGTATGCTGGTTTTTAATTGAAAGAACATTGGACTTCAAGCTAGAGACAATGTGTTTAAACTGTGGCTTCTGCCACTTACTAAGCATGTGGATATAATAACATCTACCTCCCCAGAGTCACAAAAGCTTGAACTGGTGCAAGTGAGATTTGTTGTAAGCTATGCAGGTATAAAGGATTTGTCATCATCATCCTCTTTCAAATAAAAGGACACTGATTTAGGGGTGGCGCCTGTGGCTCAAAGGAGTAGGGCACCGGCCCCATATACCAGAGGTGGTGGGTTCAAACCCAGCCCTGGCCAAAAAAAAAAAAAAAAAAAATTAAAATTAAAAAAAAAAGGACACATTTACATCCACCACCAACAGGATATAACTTGGTTTAAGTGAGGGGATTGCAGGAAACTGTCCACCATATCCTTACACAGGTCTCCAGCTTCCCCTTGGGAGAGAGAATGCAGCCAATCTTGATTGTTTGTGGTACCAGAGACCTGTGTTGAGTGTAGCAAAGTGGAAACAATCACAGATAATTAGACTATCTTAACTTCTGGACTATAGTTCCAATCACATTTCAACCATGTTACTCAGTACTACTAAAAGCAGCAAAATGTCCTAATTAGAATTCTACCTTCTTTTCTTTTTTCATTCTCAAATAGAAGCAGTATCCCAAGGTCACAACACACAAAGAGTAGAAGAAAGTGAGGCAAAAGGCCTACATAATCCAACAAAGTGGCAATGACCCTGGGAAATCTAGAGTGGGCTGCATGTTGCATTTCCTTAACGCCTTACCTGGGAATCCAAACTGATATTCCCCTGTGTGGTTTACACCTCTCTTTCTTGGCATCCCACCCCACAGGCCTAGAATGTTTGTCTTTAGTAATTTTAGCACAAAGCCATTCTTCGAAGGATTGCTCTTGGCTGAGCCTCAATTTGTAACTACTTTCAGCTGGCCAGGTTTCCTAAGGGAGTGACCTGGCTGTGCAGGGCTGTGTCTTCATCTCCCTGTCGTTGGTCAGTCATCCCCACTTCTCCCTCATACCACATCCTCCATAGTCTCTCTGTGGTATTTGGCAGTGCTTGACCCCTCTCCTTGGTTTTAGTGACTCAGTTCTTGGCCTTCTGCTCTTCTCTCATAAATTCTCTTTTTTTGATATTGGTTCTCTCACAGGTAGGGAGACTGGTGGTAAAGTTCTCTCCCTAAGAGGGTTAGTTTTGCACCACGGTTTTTTTTAGAGACAGAGTCTCACTTTATTGCCCTTGGTAGAGTGCTGTGGCATCACACATATCACAGCAACCTCCAATTCCTGGGCTTAGATGATTCTTTTACCGCAGCCTCCCGAGTAGCTGGGACTACAGGTGCCCACCACATGCCCTGCTATTTTTTTGTTGCAGTTGGGCCAGGACTGGGTTTGAACCCTCCACCCTTGGTATATGGGGCCAGCGCCCTACCCACTGAGCCACAGGCACTGCCCCTGCACCATAGTTTTTTGTAACCATATGACCTTGAACACATTTCTATTATTTGCTGAACTTTTCTTTATCTGTGAAAGTTCAATAAAACCATCTACCTGACTATTCAAACCTGGTTGATCGTTAGCATTACCTGGGAACTTAAATTCAGATTTCCCAGGCCTTACTTAGAAACCCACCAGATCTAGGTTTAAAAACCCTTGACCTACTTGTGAAATTACTGTGAGGTTTAAATAGGATTATGTATACACTCTTGGTATCACAGTACATGTTCATTCATTCAGCAAATAGTTACTGAATGTTTACTATGTGTGAGGCTCTGAAGTAGGTGCTAGGAATAAGGCAGATATGGACTCTGCTTCCATGGGACTAGCATTCTAGCAAGAAAGATATTAAATAACCTATTATAAATTAATTGTTAATTATAATTATGAAAAGTGCTCTGAGGGGGAGTACAAGTTGCTGTGGGGCATATAACAAAAGGCCTGACCTATGCTATTGATTTAACAAATTCCTATTTCCATTTTCCAACTTCAAACTCACATATCTAGAGGCTATTACAGATCTCATGAATGCTTACTGGTCTTCAAATACTGTATATCTGAAAACAAGCTTATTATCTCCCTCTTTCGCCCCACCCCAGTTCTTTTTTTTTTTTTTTTTTTTTGTGACACGAGTCTTAAACTGTTGACCTCGGTAGAGTGCGATGGCATCACAGCTCACAGCAGCTTCAAACTCTTGGGCTCAAGCAATTCTCTTGCCTCAGCCTCCCAAGTAGATGGGACTACAGGCACCCACCACAAAAACCAGCTATTTCTTTCTTTTTTTTTTTTTTTGAGACAGAGTCTCAAGCTGTCGCCCTGGGTAGAGTGCTGTGGCATAACAGCTCACAGCAACCTCCAACTCCTGGGCTCAAGCGATTCTCCTGCCTCCGCCTCCCAAGTAGCTGGGACTACAGGCGCCAGCCGCAATGCCCAGCTATTTTTTGGTTGCAGCCATCATTGTTGTTTGGTGGGCCCAGGCTAGATTCAAACCCACCAGCGCAGGTGTATGTGGCTGGCGCCTTAGCCACTTGAGCCACAAGTGCCAAGCCAATATTTCTTTTGTTATTGTTACAGTTGTCATTGTTGTTTAGCTGGCCCAGGCTGGGTTCAAACCTGCCAGCTACGTTGTATGTGGCTGGCACTGTAACTACTGTGCTACAGTCACTGAGCCCCCCTCCCCCCTTTTTTTTTGAGACAGAGCCTCAAGCTATTGCCCTGGGTAGAGTGCTATGGCATCACAGCTCACAGCAACCTCCAGCTCCTGAGCTCAAGCAATTCTCCTGCCTCCGCCTCCCAAGTAGCTGGGACTATAGGCGCCCACCACAATGCCCGGCTGTTTTTTAGTTGCAGCCATCCTGTTGTTTGGCAGGTCCAGGCAGGATTCGAACCTGCCAGCTCAGGTGTATGTGGCTGGCGCCTTAAGCTGCTTGAGCCACAGGCGCCAAGCCTTTTTTTTTTTTTTTTTTGACAGAGTCTAACTTTGTCACCCTCGGTAAAGTGTCATGGCATCACAGCTCACAACACCCTCAAACTCTTGGGCTCAAGTGATTCTGTTGCCTTAGCCTCCCAAGTAGCTGGGACTACAGGCACCCGCCACAATGCCTGGCTATTTTTTTTAAAGATAAGGTCTCTCTCTGGCTCAGGCTGGTCTCGAACTTGTGAGCTCAGGCCATCCACCTGCCTTGACCTCCCTAGGGCTGGGATTACAGGTGTGAGGTACCATACCTGTCCCATCCCACTCTGGTTCTTGATCTTAACTTTTGTGTCCCATCCCTGTTTCTCTGCTTATGAAATTCTCTCTTTCTGAAATTTTCTTCTCTTCCTCCCCTTCAACTACTGAAATCCTTCAGGCTCAAATGTCACTTCCTCTATGAAGTCTCTCCTGGTATTTCCGATGGAAAGTGATCCACCTCTCTCATGAATTCTCCTTCTCCTACCTATAGCCTTTGTAGCACTCACCTGGCTCATAATTAGCACAATTTTCTGCTGTAATTAGTTGTGTGCTTGTTTAAATGGAACATGTGACACCCACCTATAGCCCTAACTTCTCTGGAGGCTGAGGTTGGAGGATTGCTTGATCCCAAGAGTTTGAGGCTATAGTGTGTAATGATTGTGCTTGTGAATAACCACTGCTTTCTAGCCTGGGCAACACAGCAAGACACTGTCTCTAAAAATAAATAAATAGATAGATATAACTGGAAGCTCCTTCAGCACAGTTCATCTTCTGCCTCTATATATTTCTCTGAGCATCTATCAGTATTAAACATGTGGGGTGAAAAAAAATGGTTGAGAATACTTTCTTGTAGAAGTACTTGGGAAAAGTCTTTGGCATGGCACCAAGAGTACAATCCATAAAAGAAAACAATCAATAAATTTTACTTCATTAAAACTAAAATCTTTTACTCTACAAAAAGCCCTGTTAAGAAGGTAAAAAGAGGTGACGCCCATAGCTCAGTGGGTAGGGTGCTGGCCACATACACCAAGGCTGCTGGGTTCAAACCCGGCCCGAGCCAGCTAAAACAACAATGACAACTGCAAAAAAATAGCTGGGCATTGTGGCAGGTGCCTATAGTCCCAGCTACTCAGGAGGCTGAGGCAAGAGAATCGCCCAAGTGCTAGAGGTTGCTGTGAGCTGTGATATCACTGCACTCTACCGAGGGCAACAAAATGAAACTCTGTCCGAGGGCGACAAAATGAAATTTCCTAAACATAAGAGTAAAAAAACAGACATTCTAATTAGAAAATGGACAGAAGACTTGAATAGGCATATTACCAAAGAGAATATGCAGATGGCAAATAAGCACATGAAAATATGTTCAGCATACCTAGTGGTTAGGGAAGTACAAATTAAAACCACAAGAGATGATGCTGTGTACCTACAAGATGGCTAAAACACAAAATACTGACAATACCCAGTGCTTACGAGGATTCAGAACAGCAGGATCTCTTATTGATTGCTGAAGAGAATGTAAAATGGTACAGCTACTCTGGAAAAGCACCTTAGCAGTTTCTTATAAAGTTAACATACATTTACCATATGACTCAGCAATCTTACTCCTGAGTAATTAGCCTAGAAAAATAAAAATCTGTGTGCACACAAAAATCTGTATATGGATGTGCATAGCAGTTTTCTTTATAACAAACTAAAACCAGCTTAATGTTTTTCAATAGGTGAATGGATAAACAAACTATGATACATCCATACAATTGAATATTGTTCAGCATTAAAAAGAATGAACTACAGATGCACGCACTAACTTATGTGACTCACAAGGGCATTTTCCTGGATGAAAACTGATTTCTAAATTTTACATGTTATTCATTCCATTTATATCATATTTCTTCTCTCCCTTCCTCCCTCCCTCTCTTTCTCCCTCCCTTCCTTCCTTCCTTTTTTTGAGACAGATACTCATCTGTCACCTGGGCTAGAATGTCTGGTGTCATCATAGCTCACTGCAACCTCAAACTCCTAGGCACAAGTGAACCTCCCAAGGAGCTGGGACTACAGGCATACACCACTACCACCACATCTGGCTAATTTTTCTATTTTTCATAGAGATAGGGTCTTGCACTTGTTCAGGCTGGTCATGAACTTCTGGCCACAAGCCATCGTCCTGCCTTGGCCTCTCAGAGGGCTAGGATTACAGACATGAGTCACCGTGCTCTGCCATTTGTATAGTAGTCTTGAAATGACAAATTGTAGTGATAGAGAACGGATCAGTGGTTGACAGAATTTAGGGTTCTAGGATTGGGGGAAGATGTTACTAAAAAGGGATAACACACACAAACAGAAAGGGATAACATGAGGGATTTTTTTATGGTGAAGGAAACATTCTACTCAAATATATATGCATGATAAAAATTTGGTGGGAGGGAAAAGAAGGGGGGGGGAAACTCTAGTGAAATCCAAATAAGATCTGCAGCTGAATTAATATGTTATATCAATAATGTCATTTTTCTGGTTTTGATAATGTACTATGGTTATATAAGATGTTATCATGGAGGAAGCTGGGTAAATGGTACATGGAAACTTTCTGTACTATTTTTGCAACTTCTTATGAATCTTAAACATTTCAATGTAAGAGATATTTAAAAATAGGCAGATGTTCTTAGGAGACACATGCTGAAATATTAGGGTTGCAGTATCTTGATTTATATAATTTACTTTGAAAGGGTTTGGCAGAAACATTACACAAACCCCACACACACACATGCACATGGAGGGGGAGATAAAGCAAATGTGTCAAAAAGTTAACAGTTGGTGAATCCAGGTGAAGGGTTTACGGATGTTTATCATATTAGCCTTGCAACTCTTCTCTAGGTTTGAACTTTTTCAAAATAAAAAGTCAGCAAAATTAATTAATATCTAGATAGAGAGGTAGGCAAAGTAGGGAAAAAGAAAGTAGCATCTAAATTTGGGATTGAACCAGTGACCTTCAACCTAACAATCTTTCCCCATAGGATAATTCTGCTTGTTTTGGAGTAACAGGAAAAGTTCAGAATTCAGACTCTGTTTGGAGTATTTTAAATGCTCCTCTGAGTCCTTAGAGAGTTAGCAAACATTTGCTGAATACTGGCTCTCTGCCAATTTCTGTGATTACAGAGATGAATATAGCTAAAAGTAATAAATGTGCCCCTTTTCTCAGATGAATTTAATTTTTGATATAAGTATAGAACATATGTATTATGTACCGTGCTGCAGCTTTCTTTTTCCACTTCATAAATCATATACATTTGTCCACATTCATTGTAGATCTAAATCTGTTTGCTTCTTTTTAAACTTAAGTGTAGTGTTTATTTATTTGAATGTGCCATAATTTGTTTAATCTCTTGTTATTGGACTTTTGTGTTTTAGTTTTACTTTATTAAAAACAACAGTTTGTTTTTTTTAGAAAAGAAAGAAAAAAAATGCATCGCTTGAGTGAAATCCAGCCTCAACTTCTACTTTGCCTTAATCAATCAACCAACCAACTTACATTGAACACTTGCGTTTCCAAATGCATACTTGGTGTTTTTTGTGTCTGTGTGGGAGACACAGTCACTACCCCTCAAAAGGGTATGATCAGTTGAAGTATGGCTAATGTGAGGCCCTAACTTATGGACCACCACAAGGCAGTATGTATAGTACTGTAGAGCATATGTACTAAGTACTCAGAGGGAAGCACACCCTTTTCTTTTGTTTTTCTTTTTTTCTTTTCTTTCTTTCTTTTTTTTTTTTTTGTTAGCTGGCTGGGGCTTCTGAGTTCAAACCCACCACCCTCAGTATATGGGGCCAGCGCCCTACCCACTGAGCCACAGGCGCCGCCCACCTTTTCTGTGTCTGATTTTAGAGTCATCATTTTTTTAGCTAAATCTCTTTACTCTCCATTAAAAGATACTCATATGAGCATATCATTAAGGAAGGTGGGGGAGAATCATGCTCCAAACTTTCTGGAGAAGGGGGAATGTTTTTAAACAAAGAAACATGAAAGAACATGACGTCAGGCTGTCATACTCCTATTTGTCCTTTGTTCATACAAATCAAACTGTATCCATCTACATAGAAGATAAAAACAGCCTGGTCATGCCTGTCATCCCAGTGCTTTGGGAGGCCGAGGCAGGAGGATTGCTTGAGCCGACGAGTTTGAGATTATAGTCATGCACTCCAGCCTGCGTGGCAGAGTGAGACTTGGTCTCTAAAAATAAAACAAAACAAAGAATTATGAGTTCATTTTATGGCTCAGTTAATGGTAACACTTCAGTCTATGGGTTGTTGTTTTGCTTAAAAAATTGTGTCTGGGGCAGCATCTGTGGCTCATTGAGTGGGGCACCAGCCCCATATATCAAGGGGTGGCGGGTTCAAACTCAGCCCTGGCCAAACTGCAATAACAATAAAAAAAAAAGAAAGAAAAAAGAAAGAAAGAAAATTTGTGTCTGCATAACTTTGCATTGTATTATTTGATGCACAGCTTTTTCTTCCTCTTTCATATTTTTGCATAGGGGATTTGGGGTTTCTATATTTTGGCATTATCTCCTTGCTTAAGCCTATTTGTGTCCCCACCTTTTTCCTGTTCCCAGAATTTTCTCTTTTCTTACCTACTTCTGAGTTTGCTGCTAGGCTGAACCAGAGTTTCTTGGGTCCTAGCATTAGGAGAAACAGGGAGACTTGCCTACTCAGTTGTACTTCAGGACCAGGGATAGCTCCCTGGTGCAGGTGCCTGCTTTTTAAACTTGGGCACAATATGAGAATGGTAACAAATCTGAGGAAACATTTGGCCTCCCCCTGCCTTTTGTTGTTTCCCAGAGAAAAGATCCCTGTCAGCCACTAGTTCAGGATTATTAGCTTTCTGGCTGGAGGAAGACACAAAGGTCCCGGACTGTCCTTTTACTCCTAGCATTTCCTTTACTTCCATATTGCTAGTAGGTCATTTCAAAAGTTTTGTCCGTTTTTATGAGTCTACTTTAAACTGTAATATCTCAGTGAATATTTATTCAATTTAATCAAAATAAGCGCCGTTTGAATCAGTGCACTTTTGCCAACGTAACACAAGTTGATTAATTCCGTCAGCATAAAAATTGGGTGCTCGGGATTTGATGAAGTCAACGAAGGCCGTTTTTGCTAGGTCCTGATTGGCAAAGGTTCTACCAGTGAGAAAGTTATCGAAGTGCTTGAAAAGATGGTAGTCGGTTGGCAAGAGGTCTGGGGAGTATGGTGGGTGGGGAAGAACTTCGACGCTCAATTCCTTTAATTTTTGGCCGGTGATTTGTGAGACGTGCGGCCGGACGTTGTCGTGGAGCAGGATCGGACCTCTTCTGTTGACCAGTGCTGGCTGCTGCTGACGCAATTTTCAGTACATTCCGTCGATTTCCTCACAATAGGACTCTGCTGTGATGGTTTGGCCTGGTTGCAGAAAGTTATAGTGAATCACACCAGCCGCTGACCACCATACAGTAACCATGATCTTTTTTTGGTGGGGTTTCGCCTTTGGGAAGTGCCTGGA
>CAUYPK010118455.1:0-20972 GCA_963574355.1 Loris lydekkerianus
CTACTTCTGCGTAGCAACGACTCAGCAAGGCCCGGCCTGAAACTGCCTCTACCTAGATACAGCCAATGTGGTACCATGCCATTGGCCCGACCCTGTCACGCACCTCTTCCCCTGCCTTCTTTCCCTGCCCCTTCTCCACAATAAAAAAATAAATAGATAAATTTAAAAATAAATAAATAAATAAATTTAAATTAAAAAAATAAATTAATTAAATAAAATAAAATTAATCCCTTGAGGTGGACAAAGCAAAAAAAAAAAAAAAAAAAAAAGAATCTACTGCAATAAGAAAACTGTAAAATCCGAGCCATACAAAACCTGTACTGTTCTAGTTGTTTTAATCTGTCTTTTTACATTGGCTTTGTTTTCTACATGTGCTCCAAGCTATTGTATGTTTGGATTGCGGAACAATTTGTAAGATGAATACTTTTTTTTAATGTGCATTATTAAAAATGTTCTGAATGAAAAAAAAAAAAAAAAAAGAATCTACTGCAAGATGACACTGGCAGCTATATGCAGTGTGTAAAAGAGGAAAGAGAAGCAACAAGAGAGACAGAAGACCAAGCTGAATGTGGGGGATAACCTCAGGAGAGCATGGAGTTGCTCCAGGGATTTTGCAGCACATTTAACATTTTAGGCTCCACAACTTTCTATTGTGGGAGCAGTTCTGGGTATTGCAGGACATTTGGCAGCAGCCCTGGCCTCTACCCACTAAATGCCAGTAGAAAGTCCCACCCCTTTGTGACAACACAAAATGTCCTCAAACCTTGCCAAATGTCCCCTGGGGGACAAAATTGCCTCTGGCTAAGACCCACTGATTTTTAGAAATCAAAAGAATTGTCATTTTCAGAAGTCTGATAAGCCACAAAGTCAAAAAGGAAAGTGGGGATGAGGCTGTTGGCTTTGGTGATTGAAGGTCACTAGATAATCTTCAAGAAACGACCTTCTCCATAATAAAGTCCATTTAAAATGAGTTATGAAGGAAATAGAAAGATTTTAAAATGACAGCAACCAAAGGCAAGCTACTCTCAGAAAGTATGGTTTTGAAAAGAAAGTTAGAAGCCACAGTTTGGGATATAGGTTCACAAAAGGAATAGGCTCTTATTCCCGTGGCTTCCAACTAAATATTGAAGATTAAAAATCAAAAGTTTCCCCTCACAGGCCTCCCGTGCAGTCCCTTATGCCTCCAACCCAGTTAGGGTCCATCATGAGGACAGATGTTGCCCAAAAGGACCGTAGCAAAGACAGCCAGTGACCCAAAGTGTGGAAACTTTCGAGCTTGGCTTGGGTTTGGCACTAAGGAACAATAAACGAAGTCTTTGAAGAAGTTCAACAAAGAAACCATTTGTCCACTCTAGCAGAGACAGAGTAAGGCAGGATGACAGTGAAGGACTAAAAAATAAAAGGAGAAAGCCAACCTGAAGATGCAACTAGTGTTTTCTATGCCCAGCCTAGGACTCTCCGTCAGGAACAGCAGCCTAAAAGACAGCAGGTGACCAAACAACCCAAGGGACTCAATGCGACACGCAGGAAATGTAGACTCTCAGGTTTTACGTTAAAAACATCTACTATTTTTTTTTTCCTTCTCAGTTCCTTTAACTTATGCAGGATGCTAGAAGCTAGCAGGGAAAGGGACATCAACCAAAAAGCATGCATTCTTTACAATGCACAAAGATTTTCTTCACTGCCTTTTCTGTTATCATTCCCAGGAATTAATGATACAGAATTTTATTTTCTTGCCTATTGAAGAGCTTTCCTGTGTTCCTCTCACTGGACACGTGGGTAGCATTGAAATGGTTGTGAGACCTTCTCTTCCTTTAACATTTCCTGGCTGGCTTGGTTTTCAATCCAGTAGTCCTTTTTTCAAAATGATCTTTCTGGTCAAGACATGTATTTGTCACTCTCTTCCCTTGCCTCTCTCCTTAACAGACCTCATGTGACTTCAAGGGACTTTGAAAATAACAGCCCAGCCATCCTGAGGGGCTACCTGTCTCACCCCTAATTTGGAGCTAACTTTTTGATCACTGGCTCCAGTTTCTTTCCATATTAGTAACTGCTCTTATCAGAAGAGCATCAACCCAGCAGGAAACTTTTGCAGGGGCAGGGAAACAGATTTTCAGGGAAGGTAGGGGAAGAAACTGGTGTCATTTCATACAAGTCACACATTTTGAATCTCCCCTTTAGTGTCTCTGGGAAGAAAAGAGAAAGTTCGGTCAAATTTCTCATTCTGTCTGCACTTTTCTCTTTTTTCCTACATATTAAGGCAGCGTGGTAAGATTATTCAATGGAGACGATTAATGATTCTGATTTGTACCACACTATAGGAAATAAAGTTTCCTCCAGCAACATCTTATTTTCTTCTGTGAGGCAATCCTGTCAGACTGTACACCCGGAGTCCCACTGCTGGAGAGGATAACAGAGCTGCCCTCTGGGAGGCCTGCCTCCTCTTAGAAGTCCAGCCCACTCCCGGCATCACCCCCTAAAACAAGGGAGTCATCTGACAACAGAGTCCCTAGAGGGATAAACCAGAGGTAATCCCTCAGAAGACAGCTTCCTCCTTAGTTTTTCAAGAGGAAAATTAGGTGTTTCAAGATGACAGGTTTCCCCAAAAAAAGTCTCTTTGAAAGATAAATTCCAATAGCTAACTCTGAGTGGTTGACATTAAGAAACACATTTCCTCACTCCTTTCCTTTTCTATTTTACCATTTATTTTTACAATGAACATATCACTTTGGTAATCACAAATAATATCTTTAGTTGTTATCTCTTTAGTAATTTCTCAATCCAGCAAACTTTCTATTCTAGGTCAAATATGCACTAAAAATTACCAAAAAAAAGGCATTATCATCACTTTTAACATCACTGAGATCTGACTTTTTTTTTTTTTTCCTCAAGACAGGCTCTCCAGCTATAACCCTGAGTGTCATGGTGACATCATAGCTCACAGCAACCTCTAACTCTTGGGCTCAAGAGATTCTCTTGTCTCAGTTTTTTATATTTTTAGTAGAGACAGTGTCTTTCTCTGGCTCAGGCTAGTCTCAAACCAGTGAACTCAAGCAATCCACCTGCCTGGGCCTCCCAGAGTGCTAGGATTACAGGCTAAGCCATCAGACCTAGCCTTTTTTTTTCTTAAGACAGAGTCTCTGTTGTATTAGGCTAGAATGCCTCACTCACAGCAACCTCAAACTCCTGAGCTCAAGTAGTCCTTCCTCAGCCTTCCAAGTATCTGGGACTACAAGTGCCCACCACAAGCCCCAGCTAATTTTTTCTGTATTAGTAGGGAATGGGTCTTGCTCTCACTAAGATTGGTCTCAAATTCCTAAGCTCAAGAGATCCTCCAGCCTCAGCCTCCCAAGATTACTAGAATTACAGATGTGAGGTGACTTTGTTTGCATGTATGTATAATGGAAATGGCCCCCACCTTGTTTAGAGGTATGAAACAACTCCAAGCTGTCAACTTAAAAATAATACTCCATGGTGGCTCATGCCTGTAATACCAGCACTCTGGGAGGCCAAGGTGGGTGGATTGCTTGAACTTACCATTGAGACCAGCCTGAGCAAAAGAACCCACCTCTACTAAAAATAGAAAAACTGAGGCAAGAGGATTGCTTGAGTCCAAGAGTTGGAGGTTACTATGAGCTATGATGCCACAGCACTCTACCCAGGGCAACAGCTTGAGAGAAAGAAAAGAAAAGAAAAAAAAAGAGAAGAGAAGAGAAGAGAAGAGAAGAGAAGAGAAGAGAAGAGAAGAGAAGAAAAGAAAAGAAAAGAAAAGAAAAGAAAAGAAAAGAAAAGAAAAGAAAAGAAAAGAAAAGAAAAGAAACAGTCCTAAGGAAGCTTCATTTCAAATCAGGTGATTAATTTTTTTCCCTCAGAACATCAGCTATTTTAGAAAAATAAATATATGACCAGGCTAATGTTAATGCTTTCTTTTCTTAGAGAATAAGATCTTTCCTTCTTTTCACTTCATCACATTGTTAAATAATGATTTGAAATTTTTATGATGATGCCTATATTAGTTATATAGTAACACAGTAATTTGATTTCTGTTATTTTCTGAAAGAATAGAATTATCTCTGTTGGCCTCTTTTAGTTTAGACCTTTTTTGTTTGCCTCCAACTCCTGGCCTTAGGCGATTCTCTTGCCTCAACCTCCTGAGTAGCTGGGACTACAGGCACCCAACACAACACCCGGCTATTTCTTTGTTGCAGTTTTGGCCCGGCTGGGTTTGAACCCACCACCCTTGGTATATGGGGCTGGCGTCCTACCCACAGCCATAGGCACCACCCGTTTATAGTTTTTATATACACTTTGGCAAGTAAAATTTCTCCTGGTGGTTTTCTTCACAGATGACTTTTTCAGAAACAGCACTACAGAACAGAGTGGGCAACAGCCACTAGAGAAGTAGAAACAGAGAAACTGAAGAAGCAAGAAGACTTAGGGCTAATGTACCAAGCTTCATATGCTGCCTCAGAGAGAACTATCAGCTAAAGAAAATTAGGAATTAATATGGTGATGATGGTTAAGCAGTGAACATAACCTGGTTATGCAACATTACTTTCTTCCCTTCCCCTAATCTTAATCATAAATGACAAAGGGCACAGAGGCCTTTGAGGGAGCCAGTAAAGATGAATTATAAAGGAGTGCTGTGGTGGAAAGGGATCTAAAATTGAATGATTTATGACTTCTGAAAATCAGACATGTTCTATGACACCTGGTTCAGGGATAGCTCCTTTGGCTCACTACATTGTTAGGGGAAATGCCTGCTTAAAGCTAAAAGTAAAGTCCAGGAATCCCAGATGGATGCTTTCTAATAGAGACCAGAGCCCTCTTGAACAGAAGCAGCCTCAACACAGCTTTGTTCTAACCTTAGATTATCTAGATGAATCAAAAAAATCTTGCCTGTCCACAGAAGAAGAGAATAAGATACAGATTTTTAATAAGTTGGCCAGAATCTGGGTTTGAGTAATTAACTCTGTTGACGGTTTAAACGGGGGTATTTTTCATGTCCAATGATTATATGCTGACTTTAGCAGTCTTCCTCATTCTGCATTCAATTTGGTATGAGCTATAGGTGTCTCCAGTTCCTTAATGACTTCAGGATTTTGAATCAAAATTATGTTTCCAAACAGCCCAACCATTTTATAGTAAAAACTTTAGAGAGTGTGTTGAATACAACTTATTTATTGGAAGAGTGTCCAAGTGTCTTCTGTCTCAAGTGTCTCCCTCCCATTGTTCCTTCCCGTTTCTCAGATGCACATATACACTCTTTCTTCCCTCCCTAGTTTTGCCCTACAAAAGCTGAGGCCCGGAGGAGTGCTGCAAAGATTGCACTAATGAACTCTGTGTTTAATGAACATCCGTCCCGAAGAATCACTGATGAGTTCATTGAGAAGAGTGTCTCTGAGGCCTTAGCATCTTTCAATGTAAGTTGCATGGAGTTGGAAGGAAGAAGAGTGGGGTATGGGTAAACTGGCAAAGTTGGGAAGTCTTATAAATTACTGGGAAATAGAGATGAATTCTTGTTTTCTTACCTGTCTACCTCTTTGTTCTTTCTGTTTATTTTCTGTTGTGTCATGTGTTCCATGTCTCAGTCTCTAATTCTACATGTGTTTATATGTGGGTTTTTGTTTTGTTTTGAGACAGTCTCATTCCATTTTCCTGGGTAGAGTGCCTTGGCACTGTAGCTCATAGCAACCTCAAAATTCCTGGGCTTGAGCAGTCCTCTTTCCATAGTTTCTGGAATATCTGGAACTACAGGCACCTGCCACAATACCTGGCTAGTTTTTCTATTTTTCATAGAAACAGGGTCTCACTCTGGGTCAAGCTGGTCTCAAACTCCTCAGCTCAGTGCTAGGGTTATAGGCGTAAGCCACTGTAGCTAGCCTTGTGTTTATGTATTATTATTATTTTTTGTAGAGACAGAGTCTCACTTTGTGGCCCTTGGTAGAGTGCCCTGGCATCACAGCTCACAGCAACCTCCAACTCTGGGCTTAGGCGATTCTCTTGCCTCAGCCTCCCAAGTAGCTGGGACTATAGGCGCCCTGCAGAACACTTGGTTATTTTTTTGTTGCAGTTTGAACCTGCCACCCTTGGTATATGGGGCTGGCGCCCTACTCACTGAGCCAGAGGCGCCCCCCCAGATATATAGAAACTTTTAATTCAAGATTTATGGACTTTTATTATTTCAAAATGAAAACTGAGCTTGAATTTTGCTTTCCCCAATTTTGGTTTAAGACCTTAGTCTCTTATTATTGTTTTTTATTTTTATTTATTTATTTATTTTTATTAAATCATAGCTGTGTACATTAATGCAATCATGGAGAAACACACACTGGTTTTATAAACAGTTTGACATTTTCTTTTTTTTTTTATTAAATCATAGCTGTGCACATCGATATGATCATGGGACATCATACACTAGTTTCATAAACCGTTTAACACATTTTCATCACTCTGGTTAACATAACCTTCCTGGCATTTTTTTAGTTATTGCATTAAGACATTTATATTCTACATTTACTAAGTTTCACATGTACCCTTGTAAGATGCACCACAGGTGTAATCCCACCAATCACCCTCCCTCTGCTGATCCTCCACCATCCTTCCCCTCTCTCTCCCCCTTCCCCATATTCTTAGGTTATAACTGGGTTATAGCTTTCATATGAAAGCTATAAATTAGTTTCATAGTAGGGCTGAGTATATTGGATACTTTTTGTTCCATTCTTGAGATACTTTACTAAGAAGAATATGTTCCAGCTCCATCCATGTAAACATGAAAGAGGTAAAGTCTCCATCTTTCTTTACCTACTTCCCTTTTAGAAAGTCACGAATAGGGTTAAGATGTGGCTTTTTGCCATGGAAGGAAACAGTAATTTTTGGATTATTCAAAATAATAAAAAATTTGAAAGTGATAGTCAATCATGGTCATAGGAATCAGGCTGTGGCTCTCTTCTCTCTGGTTTGTCACACTTTGCTGTTTCTCAGGTCTCAGAACATTTGGAGGATGGCACCTTAGCCCCTGCCTGCTTTAGGTAGGGCTTTCTGAAGGTAGATTCAGTTAAGATACTGAATGATCCCTTGGATTCCCATAGGACTTGCATCCTTCCCAGATGCTTTATTGATATAAGCCACAGAGAGAGCAGCTCATATAAAAGGTCTACCCCACCAGCCAGACCAGCAATCTCTAAAGGGCCCTGTGCTTCTGAGACTTTTCTCACCACTCAAATGATATTTAGCTAGGTGTTCGCAATTGTTTCATTTCTGACTCATCTGAAACTTAAGAATTCAAAAACCCTAGAGAATAAGAAAGAAATGTCAAATACAAAATGAATAATAAAAAGGTCACATTCAATTACCATATTAAGTGTTTCTTTTTTCAATTAAAATTTTCTTCTCTAGTTTTTTTGAAAATAAAAAAAGAATAAAGAAAATATATGTAATGTTAACAAACTTAAAACACAGAATAGAAAGAAATGATTTTTTAAACTGGAAATTTTATAGCCACAATTCTTATGCCTTCTCTCTCAGCCCCTATATCTAATCCATCCCCAAGTCCTATCAATTTAAGCTCCAAGACAACCTTCATAATCCCTCTATATCTTTACATCTGTTTTGAGTTTTTTTATATACAGGGTCTTACTCTATCACCCAGGTAGAATGCAATGGTGAGCCACTAAGACTACAGGCATGCACCACCACACCCAGCTAAGTTTTTTATTTTTTTGTAAAAATAGGATCTCACTATGTTGCCCTGGCTGATCTCTAACTCCTGGCCTCAAGTTATCTCTCTGCTTCAGTCTCCCAGACTGCTGGGATTAGAGGTGTGACCCACCCTGACTAGTCCTATATCTTTCTATTTTAATGACCACAATCCTAGTCCAAGCCATCAACCCAGTCGGCTTCTGTCACAACTATGACCTCCTAACTCAGATCCCTGTTTGGAGTCTTACCCTATACCCAGCTAGTCCACACCAGAAGCCAGAGAGGCTTTCATAGAATGCAGATATAACTATGTTGTACTCTTATAAAAGTCTTCAATGGCTAATAAACATTTCAAAAGATGTTCCCCTGTCTACTCATTAGGAAAATGAAAAATTAAGACCACAGTGACATATCTCTATAAAATAACCAGAATAGCTAAAACGTTTTAAACATAAAATACTGGGTATAATTCTTTAAAGAGACTGGAACTCTCATACCTTGCTGGTGAGAATGTAAAGTGGTGTTATCACTTTGGAAAATAATTTTACAACATCAACTAAAGTTTCATATACAACCATTCTGTGACCCTGTGATATACCATTAAGGATATACATACAACAGAAATCTGTATTTATCTAGACATGTTTACAAATGTTCAGAGCAGCACAATTCATAACAACCCCAAACCAAAAACTTCTACAGCTCATCCACACTAGAATGGACAAGCCAATTATATATTCATGCAGTGAAAATGAACAGTCTAAAACTACAATAACATAGACGAATTTGATAGACATTATTTCAAATGAAGGAAGCCAGATTTCATAGTACATCTTATGTATTCTATTATTTATACGTAGCATAAAATAGAAAAAAAGGCAACTTTCTATATTGTAGAAAGTCAAAATAGTGCTTACTCTTAGAAAGAGGAGTATGAACTGGCAGGGAGAGAAAAGGGAATCCTTCTTGATTTCTGATAATATACTGTTTCTTGGTCTGGGTGCTGTTTATATGGCTACTCAGTTTGTAAAAATTCGTCGAACTATGCACTATGTGCATTTTCCTGCATGTGTTTATAGTTAAAAATGTTTAAATTACTCAATAACTTCACATTGAGGTAAAATCACACACCCTTAACATGGGCTATGAAACTATAAACCATCATGTTTAATTTGAAAAAAAAAAAAAACAAAAAAACTATAAACCGTCTAGCACCTGCTCACAACTCTATCCTTCTTTTGAGCCACTAAACTCCTTGCTTAATAACTCTAGCCACACTGGCCATGAATCCATTCTTTTATTGTACCTCATTCCTTCCCACTTCAGTGCCCTTGTAACTGCTGCCCCCACCCTGAGCTAGAATAGCAGATGGGAAACTATGCCCACTGGCCAATCCTGCCTGTGACTTGTTTTTGTAAATAAACCTTTGTTTGAATCCAGCCATACCTATTTATTTGTATATTATCTATAGTTGCTTTCGTACTGTAACAGCAACAGAGATGGTATGGCCCACAAAATTGAAAATGCTTTCTATCTGGCCCTTTATAGCAAAACTTTGCCAATCCCTGGCCTAGAATATTCTCACATGCCTACTCTATCCCCATTTGTCTAACTCCTACTCCTACTCACCTTTCAAATTAGGGACAAAAAGCATGTCCTTTGTTGAAGAAAACCTAGGTCCACATGTTGTTTGTAAACCCCTGGACCTTTTTTTTTGAGGATTTTCCCCTGCATCAGATCCTTAAATGGCTTCTCTTACTATTAGGGTAAAATGCAAAAATCCTCACAGCCTACAAGTGCCAACATGACTTGGCCTACCATGTACCTCTCTGGCTTTTTCTCCTATGTTCACTTACTAGAATCTGGTAACTCTGGCCTCATTCTAAGATTTTAGTTATGCTTTCTATACCTCAGGGCCTTTGTTTATGCTGTACTCACTATCTTGAATGTTCTTTCCCTCCTTGGCTCCCTGGAGCTTCTCCCAGCTTTACAGAGCTCCTGCAAGAGTGCAAATTGATACAGCCAGTTTTCACAACAGTTTGTCAATTTCTTATACCATTACACTTACACTTTATGTACAGCCCAACAATTCCACTTTTAGGTACTTACCCAAGAGAAGCGAAAACTACAAAGACCTATACTTGAATGTTTGTAACAGTTTTATTTATAATCATGAAAAACTGGAAACACTCAAAATGTCCAACAACTGGTAAATTAATAAATAAAAACTACAAATAAACTGTAGTTTTTCACTTCTCTTGAATAAATAAACTATGGTACATCCATATAATGGAATGAACTACACATATATGAGAAAGCATGCATGATTCTCAAATGCATTATGCCAAATGATAAAAGCCAAGCACAAAATCTACAACTGTGTGATTCCATGTATATGGCATTCTGGAAAAGGCAAAACTAGATAGACAAACATCAGATAAGCATGCGGACGGAGGAAAGGGACTGACTACAAAGGTATATGAGGGAACTTCCGGGTGATGAAACATTGTATACCTAGACTCCAGTGGTACTTACACAAGTGAATACATTTGTTAAAACTTGTAGAACAGTACATCTAAAAAGGATGAATTTACCATATGTAAATTATACTCCAATATAAAGAAAGACGGAAGAAACGTGAGGCAAAGGAAACAGCCTTGATGTCTCTTCTGGTACAGCTTAGTGATTTTATTTCACTGCATTTAGGGCTACATATCAATCCCTGATCACACTGATCTTCCTCAATTGTGATTCCCCACAGACTAGGGACCACCTCTCCTTCACTGCCTCAACTCTGCCCTGACTCAGTGTTAATACCTTTTGTTAACAAGGTGATCTGAAAATGGGGAGGCAGGGATGGGTGAGAGGCAGGCCAGGCTCTTCCAATGACTAGGTCTCAGTTTCCTCTTCTCTAATTTATCATCATCATCATCTTCATCCAGTACTGACTGAGCCAGGCATTGTTCTAAGTATTTCATACATATGAATTCACTTAGAAGTAAGTACAAGTACCATTCCTATTTTACAAATGAGGAACCAGAAGCACAGAGAGGTGAAGTAATTTGACAAAAGCCACACAGCTTATCAGTGATGAAGCCTGAATTTGAAGCCAGAAGTGTGGCCTCAGACTCCACACTCTTAGCAAATGGATTCGATCTTGTTTGAAACACTGATTAATATGTAGTGCTGGTAAGAAAGATTCCAAAACCATGTCTGGACTCAGTAGGAAAAGTGCCCTAATTGGTTAGCAATGCTCTTTTTCACCCTTGTATTGGATAATGACAAAGACCTCCCCCCTGAACAAACTTTAGTTAGGCTCCTCTGCATCTTCTTTTCAACTAGACAGCAACCTTGGCCCCATCCTGTCTTTGACCTGCCTAACCCACTCTTACTGTCAATGGATTACTGCTTGTTCACGTGGGCCATGAGTCAACAACAGATCTGCCCCGCATGTCTTCTTTATTCTGGGATCCAGGTTAAATGTGCAGCCACAATCTGGGACATATTGTTCTCATGGCAGAGGAAAAGGCGGAATGGTGGACCTTCTCATGCACTTAAAGCTTATGTTTGCATGTGACAAATGTCACAGCAAGTCAAAATGGCCAACTCTGATGTCTCTGGTGGAAATGTAATCCATCCGAAAGCAAGAGCACCTGAGCGGGAAGCTGTAGCCACAAACCCAGTGGAGAGAACTAGCGACTGGGACCAATCAGACAAAGTTACCACAAGGGATGACTACTTCTAGCTCAGCTCTTTCTTCCTCACCTCAGTTCTTTCTTCTTCACCTCAGTTCCTCAGGTGCAAAGAGAGAGGAGACACAAAGGGAGGGAAAGAGGGAAAGAGAGAGAATAAGGGTGGGGAGGAAAGTAGGAGGAATGTATCCCTAAGGCCCTCTCCAGTTGTGATGCTTAGTTTTATAGTCCCGCCCCAGTACCTGAATTCCCTCTCTTATCTGTCTGACGATTTCAGAACCATGAATTTCAAGCTCTTTTAGCGCACTAAACTGGACAGTCAACAAAACCCGACAGTTTTCCGTTTTTTCCCCTTGCACCGAAGACTGGCAGTTCCCACGCGGGGTACACAACCCGGAGCCACTCCCAGTTGTGCACAGGTCGTCATTTCTGCCAGCGACTTGAAACAGCAGAGCGCTCCCTACTGACTCGGACGAGGCAGCTGAGAGGCTCAGGCTGGCGGCCGCTCACGCAGAGGCTGTCTGCCCTGTGGACACAGTCAGCTGCAGGCTCCGTCAGCTGCTGCGAATAATCACTGGTTAACTCCCCTCAAAGTCCTCACAGCTGCAGGAGCTTGCACTCCTGGGGAAGTGGCTGGGGAGTCTCACTCCTCCAGTCTCATCGCCTCCAGTGCCCCACAACATGACTGAAGGGTGGTGCCATCCACCCCCTTCTTGAACCATCCAGTTTTTCTAACCACCACCCTGGCCAAACCACAGCATCACAACACACACATAGGACCTTTTGTGCCAAAAGGTCTGGACAATCTCAGAGTAGCAGAAACTTGAGGGAGAAACCAGGAGGCGATCACTTCCTCTGTCTGGAAGGAGTTTGGGCCTTTTCAGGAGGAGTGGCCCCCGTGGATGTACTGCTCTTCTGCACTTAGTCTTTTTTCCTATTGAATCCCCATTTATTCTGTATTCCTTATCCTCCATAAATCTCTCAATTTGGTGTCCCTAACCTATTCAGATAACCCACAGTTCCCATGGAATAGGGAGGGTCCTACATCTTGCAAACTTGCAAACTTCTATAGTGCCTAAGGGGCGTGTCCACTGATACAGCCTGTGGAGGGAGGTTCTGATCCTGTGAGGGAGGGCAAACATGGATGCTTCTCCACTAAAAATGCTGCTCTTTGCTACCCAGCAGGGGTGACCCAGCTTCAAAAAGAGACTTTTCAGCCCATGTTTTCCCTGAAAGACTGGATGGTGGTGTTACCAGTTCCTACCCTTACCTGTACAATCCTCTCCAACCTCTCCTCTCCTAGCCCTGAAACACCAGTATTTTAAGATGTTGTGATGGACACTGTGAAGTTCATGTCCAGATCCCCCCTCCAGGCAATGACTTATTTTCCAGCTTCTGGGAGGACTGTCAGAGGATAGTCCTAAGCTGTCAGCCCCTTCAGATATTGCCTCAACTGCACAGCCACCTCATCCAAGGTCACACTTTTCCCAAGACAGCCCATTTTCAACAACTAATCAAAGTAGAGCATAAAGGCATGGCTGTCTTGATCCAGCTGCCTGGGAGTCAGTCAAGGCTGTTGGGGAGCCTGCTTTGCAGCTCAACTTTACTTCAGCTCATTTCTGCTTCCTCTGTTCCCTTTCATGGGTGTTGATCCCAAGGGCTCCACTTCATAAACATCCTACAAGCTATATTCCATCTCAGAGTCAGCTTCTCATGGAACCCAACCTGTGACAGACAATAACTCTGAAAACCCACAGATACATGTATATACACAACTAATACCTGTACAATTAATAGATGCTTCCTCTCGATTTTAGCTCTCCCTGTAACCCAAAACCAAGATTAATCAAGGTATGTTTTTACGTTTAGAGCAGGATTTCTCAAACTGAACACAATTAATAATTTGATCTGGACAATTCTTTGTTGTGGGAGGCTGTTCTATATAATGCAGGATGTTTAACAGCATTGCTGACCTCCACCCACTAGATGCCAATAGCACCTGCCCAGTTATGACAACCAAAATGTCTCCAAACATGGCAAAATGTCTTCTGTGGAACAAAATTGCCCCTCTTTGAAAACTACTGATTTAGAAGAAGCATTCCAGTAGGGCAGACTGAGTAAGAAAACATTTGGACCTTGAGCATAAATATTTTTTTACTTAATATGTGATACCTCTTCCTGAAAACCTTGCCAAAAAAATTCCATTTACAATGGCCTTCTCATACATGCTTTTCAAAAGCACAGTTGAACAACATATGCTTGAGAAAAATGGACTAAGGAACTTCTTAGCTCTCCATTTCCCTAAATATTTTTCATCTCTTTCTCTGCAACAATTCAGATCCAAGAAAACAGCATGCCTGGAATGCATTGGAAAAATGATGATGATGATGATGATGATGATGATTAAAAACTTCCATGGAATAACTTGATTTTATAGAGATTTTATTGAAGGTAAATATCAAATAGCCCCATGAACATGCCTGCATCTTTATGATTGTTCAAGAGCTAGTCCATTATATTCAGCATTCCTAAAAGATGAAGCTATAGAATTTTATGAACTATACTCTTTCTTTCCTTCCATATTTTCTTTTGAGGGACATATTTCAAAAGGACTACACCAAATATTCCCTTTTACCATGTGATTAAAAAAGACACACATTAGGACCATTAAGATAGAAACATTCTTAGCAAAGCCATGTAATTGCTGGGGTCCTGGGAAGTAGAGAAAAGAAAAGGAAAAAGTCAAACTTTTCAGGAATCTAGCACAGTATGAACATATTATTTTGGTCCAACCAACATCACTTTCTTTGGGGACACCTTCCTTTCTCCATTGTAGTTCGTTCTTGTGAAATGCCAATCATAGGGCCTTGCCTTTGTGACCACAGAGCAGGACAAATGGACCCATGCTTGGCCAACCAGATTCTCTCCCCAGGTTATTTGACCCTTGATTGAAAAAGTATAATGTCTGAAGCTGTTGGGGACGAATTATCTGATATTATTACCCCTGAAAGGCCACAAATTCTTGCTGTTAAAATCTCTAGTGCTTCCTAATTTCTGTCTTTTCTTCAGAATTTTCTATATTCATACCCCTAAAAGAATTTTTAAAAATTATGTACATTCTTACATATTTTATATGCCATCTAAAATCTTCCAACATTAGTTTATTTCATTGAAAAGAATGGCATTTCTAGTACATTATAAGTATTGACTTTTAAACCAAAACTGCCACGTTGCTTTTCAATTACCTCAAAGAATATAAATGCCAAAGTACCCTGACACCCATTATCAGAATTTTTTTAAATATATAAACAAGTGGTTTGTTAACAATTTGAAATTATATCATTCTTTCTTCTCTTTTAACTTAAAGTTCCACTGCATATTCCTCAGATTTCTATTCTACCTTTATAGTAGAAAACCTGACTCAGCTCGGTTCCCATAACACAGTGGTTACAGCACCAGCCACATACACCAAGGCTGGCATATTTGAACCCAGGGTGGGCCAGCTAAACAACAATGACAAATGCAACAAAAAATAGCCAGGCGTTGTGGTGGGCACCTGTAGTCCCAGCTAGTTGGGAGGCTGAGGCAAAAGAATCACTTAAGCCCAAGTGTTTGAGGTTACTGTGAGCTATGACACTACAGCACTCTACAGAGGGTGACACAGTGAGACTGTCTCAAAAAAAAAAAAAAAGAAAGAAAGAAAAAGAAAACCTTTCATTGATCATTCCATCATAGTTTTCCACAAAAAACACATACCATAAAATTAGTCATTTAATTATATGCTATATGAATCACTAATATAACATATAGCCATTAATATGATATGTAATTTAATTATTAATATCTTATTTTTAATTTTATTATAGTAGATAGTCATATTATATGGAAACAGTTATTTAAAACTACATCAGTGGTCCTATTAATTTTGATAAGCAATTATTAAACTGAAAAGTTAAACTTTTATTGCGACTGCATCTCTTAATTGGCTTAAGGGGAGATGGTGAATTATTCTTTTGTTTGATATTTTTGTGGCTTCGGGCAATGCAGCAAGCTAGACACGGGATGAGTGAGAGATAAGCTGTATTTTATAAAAAGTGAAGAAGGGTGTGTTTTGATTATACCTGGGATTTAATTTATACAGGTGACTGAGTGATGATATGGAAAGGGCAGCATCATTGGAAAAAGTTTTATTACTGACAGTCCTGAGAGAAGGGGTTGCATCGTGCTATGAAGAGCCATGTGGAGATGTCAGGAGGCAGAAGGAGTAAGGAGAATAAGTGGCCCAGTGGCCCAGAGCTCTTATTGTGATTTTTGCCAGGGAGGAATGGGAGTGATGGGGTAGGCAAGCTTGAACAAGTTTAGTATTGGATAGAATGAGTACTTTGAATGGGTTCTGGGCTATTGTGGCAGTCTCTAGTTATCTGGTACTTGGTTCTGAGGTCACTCAGGACAGGAGAAATATTGTCTTGGTGAACTGGGGATATGAGCCTTGAACTGGTTGCTTTGCATACAAAAGGTGTGCTCTAAGACAGGCTGTTTGCCATTTCTACTAATTAGCTACCCCTGGGAGGGGCAGTCTCCCCTGGCCAGCAAGGTCCTTAAGATGTCAAAGCATCAAAAAATATAGAAAATGTTTAAAAACATGACTAATACAGAGAAATTATGAAAGAGGCAGTGACAAATCAATATTTTGAATTTTTATCATGTGCATATATTACTTTTTCGAAGAGGTTACTTTTCCTCTTTCATTTCTCTTTCCATCACTTCTATTCCCTCTCTGAATAATTAAATCCAAAAGCCATTAGATGAAACCAAGTAAGATGGTGTGTGTGTGTCTGTCTGTCTGTCTGTGTGATGGGATGGGGGTGACACATGTTGGGGTGGGGACTGGTGCATGTTGGCCCAGAAAGAGGCCATGGAACCCAACAGGGAAGAGAGGAGGGAAGTTGTGGGGGGATTCTGGCATGGAGTTCAAAAACAGGGAAGAGTGTCTATATGGGAGGGGGTAGAGGGGAAGGCGGTCAATGCAGGAAGGGGTAAAGAAAAATAAAAGGAATCAGAGCTAGGAGAAGAATCCATCCACATTTTGGGTAGTTCCTTGCAGGATTTCAGAGCTCAAAGTGGACAAAGAGAGTATCTGAATGAGCTGGCAGCCACAACAGAAGATTCATTACATACAGGGAAATTGATTAAATAAATCTATTCGGCAGAATGAGCACCAGATTTTTCACTGTCAGAGAGGGGGAGAAAGCTAGACTGAACTCTGTGGTGACTGATTATAACTGGAAATATTAAATATCAGTGTTAATTTATGGCTTTCCATTTATAGAGGTAGATGTAGAAATATAGATGGAACATATGCACATATGCATATATACCCCACCCACCTCCCCCCTTCCCCCACACACATTTCTTAGCTCTGTTCACTGAGAAGGTCTGGTGGCCCAATAATAACAGCAAGTACACATAGCATCCCAATCTTGGTTTCTACTTACTGTCTCCACTAAAGGAATTAGGAAAGCACTGGGGTTTATAAAAGAAATGGGTTAATTCTATAAGTGAGCTAGAGGAAAATACAAGGTGGGCCTGGAACATCTTAAATCAGAGTGTGAAGAAATACTCAGATGATAGGAAATTGTCACAAAGACACAAAATCTGGCTTGGCGGGACTTCTACTGGCCATATCTGGGACAATTTAAGCAACAAAATAAGTAATAAGAGTAATGGATTTTAATCCATTAAATAAAATAGAAACCCATGAGTTCATATCAATAAAATTAATTAATTAAATTGAAAGTTTGTTGAGGAACAGGATTTTACATAATTTTGAAAACCTATTATTAAATTTACTTATCCACATAAACTATTTATTAATTACAAGGGAGAAAAGAGCAACTTTACAGTGGAAAAACTTGGAAGACAACACTTTAAACAAATAATCAAAGTTAAAATCACCAGTAATGGGATAAATCGAAGTCATGTGCCACCTGATAGGGTACAGAAAGAGGAAGAGAGCATCACTTCTCTCATGTTCCTTCCAAATGCATATAACCTGATCCTAATCTTGAGGTAACTTCAGATAAACTCACATTGAGGAACATTTTGCAAGTCACTGCCTGATAATCTTCAAAAGTGTCAAGTTCATAAGATCAAAAAATAACTGGGGAGCTTTCCAGATTAAAGGAGACTAAAAGATATGATTAAGTGAGAGGAATGATTCTGAACTGAATTCTTTTATTGTGATATTTAGGGATTTGAATGAGATCTGAGGATTAGATGGTAGTAATGTATCAATTAATGTTCTGATTTTAATGGCTATATTGTGGTCATGTGGGAAAATATCTTCTTTGTGGCAGATACACCCTACTGTTTCCAGGAAATGATGGGCAGTATATCACCAACTTACCCTCAGATGGTTCAGGAAAAGAAGTTCTTTACATAGTCGTTGCAAATCTTCTGTGAATTTGAAATTGTTCAAAATAAAAGTATTAAAAATAAAACCAGAGGAAGGTAGGCTAGGGAAAAATCTGAGTGTGTTGATTTACAAGGGGATGAAGGGGAGCAAGATTCCTACAAAAAATATTCACTAAGCATGTTCTAAGTCAGTTCTGTGAGCTGGGGATACCACAGTAGGCAAAGGAGGTATGAGCCCCAATTCCCAGAAAGCAATGGGCTAGCTGAAGATACAGACAACTAAAAGGCAATAACAGCATATTTTATGGGCACAGACAAGGGCTCAAATCCAGACTTTGCGTATAGGGTAGTCTTCACAAAGGAAGTAAGATCCAAAAAGAGACTGGGCAAAAAGCCAGAAAGGAAGGTGTTCATAACTATGTATTAAGATGTTTTATATGTTGCCTGACCCAAGGGATAGTTGATACTAAAGTCTAAACACTTCCTGGAATCATCACTCTGATTCAGCAAGCATTTGACCAGAGCAAAGATGTTTCCTTTAGTGATGTCTCCCCAGATGCTAAAAACTGAATATGGAACCCTCCCCTCCCCCCCGCAATTCATATGTTAAAGTCTAACCCTCCCCCCACGTGATAGTATTTAGAGGTGGGGACCTTGGGTCTTCAGGATTACTGCCCTTATGAAAGAGGCCCCAGAGAGCTCCTTTGTCCCTTCCACCATGTGAGGGCACAGCAAAATGACCGCAGTCAGTGAGCCAGGAAATGGGCCCTCACCAGACAACAAATCTGCTGGCACCTTAATCTTGTACTTCTCAGCACAAGGATCATTGTCCATGATCTACCCAGTCTGCAGAATTTTTATTATAGCTGCCTGACATTGTTCAATCCAGACATTGTTCAATTCTCAGTAAAGCAGACTCATTCTTCTATTCCCTTCCCATTGAGTGGGGCACAAGTGTTAGGCTAGAAACCATCTTTCAAAAGTGATAAAGTAGTGCTCTGGGGATTCATCAGCACTGTCACATGAACAGTTGCTATGGCAAGAATACCAGGCAGTCACTAACTGCATGCATCTCAGCAGGCCTTTCCGGGGCTCCTCGCTCTGCACTCAGTTCCCCTAAATGCTGCTCCCACAGAGACCATGCTCCCACTGGACACTGTAGGGGTCTGTGCTGAGATGGTGGTTAGGCAGGCTTGGGATGTGTAATGTGAGAGAAGAAAGGAAGGAAGAGCCAGGAAATTTGGCAAAGAAACCCATAACATAAAGTGATAAGCATTTGCCTTAAAGTTTAACAAGCTAAAGTTTAATGAGTCTGAAGAGTAATTGTGCCTGAATTAACATGAACTCAAGACTTGGAAGCTTCCTTCCTGATTTTGAATTTGCAGGACTGTTCCCATACAGAGCGTGCCCAGTGCAGTCTTGCAGTTCAGTTTACATAGTTTGAGCATGAGGGGAAAGTCAGCAGTCCTAACTTTTGGTCTATCCAAGGAGAAGACTGAAACATTTTTTCTGACAGTAGCAATGTCCTAGTTTTCCATTTAGGGGCAGCATGCCAATTATAGGCACTAAATTCTCCATGGGACCTTGTTCAGGAAAAATGTGGAAGTGTGTGTATGATCCTAGGGTGTGTGCACCATCTATTCCAGGGGAGGGAAGTTAGGAGGAGCACAAGGAGACCAAGTAGAACTGGGAATGTTAGGAAAGCAAGTTCTGGGAGCAGCTAGCACAGGGCTGTTTGCTGGGCATGTCACCAGCCACTGTCATGACCCTTATGCCTTACAGTCATCACATCCTAGCCAGTCCAGAGCCCCTGCCTGACCTGGCATCTTCTGCCCCAGGTTCTACCTCCCCCTCTCATTTATAGGGTGTCTTATTTTCAACTCTTGATAACCCAGCCTCTCCCCACACTTGGAAAAGTAGGGAGGGCTGTCTAGATAGGCTCCAGATGCTGAGGGTGCAGCAGTGTATAAAATAGACAAAATTCTGACTCCCAAGGAATTTACATTCCAGCAGAAGACAGACAAATAAAAGAATAAAACAAATAAATGAGATAATTTCTAATTGCAATAAATGCCATAAGATGAATAAAGCAGGAATCTTTTAACACAGAGTGACTGAGGGGCTAGGAAGGGTGAGCCTCTAAACTACTCCTGGCCCAGCATGGGCTTTACAGATGAGGACTGCACTCCAAGGGAAGAAGAGCAGCACCTTGGGGGTGTGGGGGAGGAGTAAGGGCAGATCCCTCTGTCATTTCAGCAGACTGTTGTCATCTAGGTCCTGTTACCCGGCAACCCAACTACGCCACAAGCAAACCTGGCAGAGAGCTTAGAGTGCAGGTGAACAAAGCCAATTTCTGAGCAGGAAAGCTCTTGCCCAGAGCATCTTGGTGCCTGGCTGGTCTTGGCCAGTGGATCCTTAAAAGAGAGAGAATAAGAAAAGTGCTTGTGAGGGGGCAGCACTGGCATTTCCACCTCTTGGTACATGGAAACAGGTAAGCCTGAAACATCTTTTCCACAGCAGCAATGTCAATAGTAACTATGCCTCACACTACACTAAGCAAATATTGGCCAGAAAAATCGTTGGTTGTCTCTTGTTCATACCCTCCCTTTCAGATGATTGGTCCTGTGAGCTCCTGGCCCCGTACCCTGACTGGTCAACTGACACTCAGTCACAGAAGCACACAGCAGCAGGGGCTCTCCCTGGATGGCTATGTTTATTGTTCTAAGGAATGGAGACCTATACTGAACAGGGGGATGCCCCTCCTGCGCCATTTTCAATTTGGACACACCCTCAACTACAGGCATCTTACATAGACTTCTTCAGGTTCAGTGGAGGAACATGTGAGTGGTGCTACTCAAATAACCTCTTGCTACTGGTGGTCAATGAACATCTGGGCACTGCCAGCCTGGCTAGCATCAGGGTGTGTTTGCTGATTGCTTGGGCCTTCTCAGAGGTCAAGGGCCACCCTTCCTTCTCTTCTTGTCTAAGAGTTTTAGTTATGATGTCATGTGGCCAGTCATCAGCCTGGTCAAACTAAAAAGCTTCTGCACAGCCAAGAACATAGTAAGTAAAGCAAGCAGACAGCCCTCAGAATGGGAGAAAATATTTGCAGGTTATACTTCCAATAAAGGTCTAATAACCAGAATCCACAGAGAACTCAAACAT
>CAUYPK010118456.1:0-19762 GCA_963574355.1 Loris lydekkerianus
CCCTTTCCCCATAGTCTTGTGCTATAGTTGGGTTATAGCCTTCATGTGAAAGCTATATTTTAGCTTCATAGTAGGGCTGAATACATTGGATACTTTTTCTTCCATTCCTGAGATACTTTGCTAAGAAGAATATGTTCCAGCTCCATCCATGTAAACATAAAAGAGGTAAAGTTTCCATCTTTCTTTAAGACTGCATAGTATTCCATGGTATACATGTACCACAATTTGCTAGTCCATTTGTGGGTCAATGGGCACTTGGGCTTCTTCCATGGCTTAGCAATTATAAATTGGGCTGCAATAAACATTCTGGTACAGATGTCTTTATTATATTGTGACTTTTGGTCTTCTGGGGATAAACCTAGTAAAGGAATTATAGGATCGAATGGCAGGTCTATTTTTAGGTCTCTAAGTATTCTCTAAAAATCCTTCCAGAAGGAAGGTATTAGTGGGCATTCCTACCAGCAGTATAGAAGTGTGCCCTTTCCTCCATATCCTTACCTGTGGTTTTCAAATCATGTTAAAATCACCTGTGGCGCATGTTGTGCAGTGAGGCCCAAGACCTCAAATTTGAATAACCCGGAGGTAAGACATTTCTATTATATTAATATATCAGAATATTTTTGTATATAACCATATTAGGGAACCAGTGTGCTGCTTGGTAGCTAGGATTTGACCTGCTTGAGTGAGGTGCACAGAGAGGTCTCTTTTCCCCAGTTCTTGGTACCAATATTATGACCAATATTGTTAGATACCTTTTCCTTTATATGACTTACCCTGCTTGGCTCTTTTCTTATTCTAGGATTAGTACCTGCCTCTGATGCTTTACTTTGCAAGATCCCCTCCTTTAAGGGAAGGATTTTTTTCTATTGCATCACGACAATGCAACAACTCACAGGGTACTGTCTGTGAGGGAGTTCTTAGCCAGTAACAAAATAGCTTTATTAGAATACCAGAATATTAATATCAAGATACAATAACATCAGAAATGTATGCTGATAGGTGCATAGGCCTATTATATATATAGGAAAGGATAATTTTCCATACCTTATAGTGTACTAGTTCTTGTACTTTATCATACATCAGAATCACTTGGATGGTTTATTAATACTCAGTTTGCTGCCCTCCCACAGAAGATTGTGGTAAAATCTAAACATCTGCATTTGTAACAAGTACTGAGGTGCTGCTGTTGCTGTGTGTTCAAGTGCTATACTTTAAGAATTGCTGACAAATACAATTGATAGACACATGATTATATGTGATAAATGCCTATAGGTTGTTTAAAAATAGGAAAGACTGCATTTGTGGTGGTGAGCAAAAGGCAGATTAATGGAACTTGTAGGCAACTTTTTTTTTTTTTTTATTGTTGAGGATTCATTGAGACTACAATAAGCTAGGTTACACTGATTGCATTTGTTAGGTAAAGTCCCTCTTGCAATCAGTGTCTTGCCCCCAAAAGGTGTGGCACACACCAAGGCCCCACCCCCCTCCCTCCTTCCCTCTCTCAATTTTTTGATTTGCTTTGGGAAGAAATAAGTGGGTGGAAAAATTCCAAGTAGAGTGAACAGTGTAAGTGAAAGTATGAACAGTGTGAGTGAAAGCCTTGTGTATTTCAGGTATGTATCAGAGGATTCTGGATGAAGTATAATGTATACCAAAAGAAAAAAAATGTTATATTTCAAGCTATAGTTGTATAAAATTTAGCAATAACTATACAGAGTGTTAATATAAATATAGAACATAGAAAACGTGATGGACTTTGAAGCCATATTAGCAAAAATCCCAGTTCTGTCCATTTATAGTTGTCTGATCTTGGACAAATTGCTTAGTTGTTATGAATCTGAATATCTTCTTAGGTACAATGGATTTGTTTCCTATGACTGTTGGAAAGATTAAATGAAAAAATATGTACATTGACACAATGCTTCGCCAATGTAGTCAAAAAATGATAGCTAAATTTATCGCTATATTTTACTATCTTGATAACATGCTTTCTCACCCCTGGTCTCCACTTGTGTGGTCAAGGACCAATTGTAAACCAGACAGTCTGGTATTTAAGGCCTTATATTATTGTTGTCTACCAGCCAGGCAGTATGTCACTATGAGTTAGTGCTTATTTTTCTTTTAAAAAAAGCTCAATTCACAAATGCTTTTTATTTTTTAGATTTCATGACCCAATATTTTAAAAAATATTTTTAAGGTATTAATATATTTAGTTTAACATAAAAGAAGTTCTCCTCGAATACATTCTCTAATAAGTTCATGAATTTGTTTAATATAGACCTTGCTTTTAAAAAAGGGATACATTATTTTAATTGTAGACATTATTTAGCAAATGAAGAAAAATACATGACTTTTATTACCTTTGAAGTACCAAATGGGCACATAGAAGTTGTCAAGTGTCTGAAGAAGGCCTTTCTTTTAAAGGAAAGATTCTATATATTGTTATGTGAATGTATTGAGCTTGGCTAATTTTGTCTATTTCTCAAACTAATTCAAATCATTCAAATGAAGGTGATTCTTCTCATTCTCTTTACCTATGGTGGATGTTCATTTCTTTGGATGAAAATAAAATCAATATGAAAAACAATTCCCTTTAGAAGATTATCATTCTAATTTTCTTAGAGGCTTAATTAGAACTTATATTTTGGAAAATGTGAGAGAATATTTAGCATGAATACTACAAACCCCCATTCTGGACATAAACTGTGGTCTGCTTGCTCATATTGACTGAAGATTGTTAAATTTGTAAATGTTTTGAGATCAAGTTGTGAGAATGGCTGTTATTTTAAGATTTTACATTACCTTAGCCTAAACTAAATTATAATAAATAGGTAAAACTTCTCTAAACTCACCAATTTCTAGTTAGTTTTTGGAATAATTTGTGGCTGTTGTACATGTGTGGCTGTAATACTTCATAATGGAGTTACTATGTAGCTCTTCTCATCTCAGCATTGCATGGTATCATGTTTGTCTGATTATCCACAGAACACTTTATCAATCTTTTTGTTTTTTTAGAGGTTATAACTACCAATGTTTTGAGAGATTAATGAGGGAAGGAATTTAAAAGCCTCCATGTTGAATAGACAAACTTAATCCTATTGTTTTTAGTTTAACTTTCTAACTTCTGATGCCCCAGGAAATTCTGTTGGACCATTTCTAAAGACTGAACTGCTGGATTTATATCATAGTAGAAGACTAGTGGTCAATAGCTATGCATAATTGGTTAGGAAATCCTGGTCTAATTAGTTTATAAACAGACTTTTAATTAATCCACCTGTGTTTGGTTCCCTCTTCAACATCACTTTCAAGGGACCTGGTAACACTGATTTCTGAGCCTGTAGGGAACTCTTAACATAAATTGCCTCTTGACTTTCATCACTACTGGATAGGGAATCACTTTCCTCTGTTCAGATTAATGAGCTGTTATTCACCCATGTACTTTTTAGTTGAATTTGGTCCAATTTTGTTGCTTTTCAATTTTGTCTATGCTTCCTTAGTTTGTGTTTTTAAACATCAATTTATTACTACTTTAGTTAGGAATGTCAGTATTTTATAACTCTCTCGCTTCATCAGCTTGCCACAGATAATGCAAAAGCTGGCATTTAGCAATAGTGGTGAACCATTAGTGCCTGAGGGGCAAGAAGAAGTAGTTACCAAGCCCCCCCAAACAGTAGCTGTGTGAGGGTAGGAGAAAGAAATGTAGAAATTTAGCAGAAAGGAAGTGTAAGGAAACCACACTCTAACTGACCTCACTCTGCTCTTGCTCTCCAGTCTCCATTTTCCAAAGTCAAATATAAGCCAAGGGACAAGGAAGTCTGAAGATGCAGTCCCTAAATATCCATCTCTTGGGGGCAATGACAGCTCGCAAACAGGTAACAACTGAGTTTGGAAAGTCAAAATTAAATACCTGCCTGAGCAGTACATTTAATTGGACAAGAGTTATTAATCATATTCTGTACTTACAAAGTCTTTGGAAACCAAAATAAGTATCGGGTCTCTTGGCTTGGCACCTATAGCTCAGTGGCTGGTGCTCCCGCCACATGCACTGGAGCTGTCAGGTTCAAACCCAGCCTGGGCCTGCCAAACAATGAATGACAGCTACAACCAAAAAACAGTCAAGCATTGTGGTGGGCACCTGTAGTCCCAGCTACTTGGGTGGCTGAGGCAAGAGAATCACTTAAGCCCAAGAGTTTGAAGTTGCTGTGAGCTGTGATGATACAGCATTCTACTGAGGGTGACATAGACAGACTCTGTCTCAAAAAAAAAAAAATAATAATAATAATAAATAAATATCAGGCCTCACTACTCAGGGAAACTATCACTTAATGAAACAGATATGAAAGATATTACTACATGATGATAATTAAACATTTAAGAAATAGATTCTAGAGCAGTACTGAGACTAACATATTATTAAAAAATTGTGCAAGGAAAATTCAAAAGTATTAAGAAATATTTAATACTAATTATTAATTGCTCCAAATTATTAAAGATTTTAAGTTTTTGCTTTGCTCTCACATTGTATACTTATAAAATATATTTTAGGAATGCATGTGATGGTAATTTAGAAATACAATTTTGTAAATAGGTGTATATCTAATATTGAGTTTTTATTTTTATTTATTTTTATTTTTTTATTAAATCATAGCTGCATACATTGATATGATCATGGGGCATCATACACTAGCTTCACAGACAGTTTTTATTTTTAGTGTTTAATATTTATAATGTGCTTTTAAAAATGTGGTTTAACTAATTTAAATAAAGGACATTTCATTCAACATTTAAAATTGGTAGCAAAGACATAATCATAATCACAATTTCAGTTCAGAAATTACTTAAAGAAGAAAAATCTCCAAATAAACTTTACTGAATTATTTATCAAATCTATTTAGTTAGTGTATGTTAAGTCCCCATTAGTTATTTTAGCTAAATATTGACTTATTTCTGCTAAATGGAACACTTTGTGTATTTGTTTAGTGTTTTCCATGCTCAAACAACTGAATGGAATTGATTTTTTCCTCTGGGTACAGAAATGAGGAAATTATTCTTTTATTTAGTCCAAAAAAGATTTTGAATACATACTCAAAACTTTATAACCTTCACACAGTCTGAATTTGCTATTCTAGTGGGCTGGGGTTTTTCTAATGTTTCATTTATAAATAGACTAAGTGTTTAGCTTTGAATTCATTGGATTAAGTATATTTTCTTATTAGTCTTTGTTCAATTCAAGCCTTTATAAACTATTTGGAAACTTGGGTCTAAGGGACTATTTGAAGAACAGTCTCTGTGACAAATTGTTATCATCTTGTAGAACTGAAATGTCATTTCAATACACTATACAAAACCTCTATATTACTTTGGTATAATGATTGCTTTCTTTACTACTACAGTAGATTTTACACTAGAATTTGCATTTCAAGTTATCATGATCTAGAGCAGTGGTTCTCAACCTGTGGGTTGTGACCCCTTTGGAACAATGAAAATACATCATGGCATTAGGAAGGCTGAGAAACACTGAGACACAATAGAATATGTAGGCTTTAAACTATTAAAAAAGTGAAAGCAAACTACTTTTGATGCATGATTAAAACAATGTATTTTAGATTAAAGGCCACATAATAGCACTTCACCAAGTATATTTTACTTCATGTATTTCACATGCACAAATGTAAACACGCACATACACTTCTCATATAATGATAATATCTTCAGTAACTTACTCTGTTCAGCATAAGTCTTGCCAAGCATTATCTGATTTGGTGAAGCCAAACCAAGAATTGCTTTGATCTCTAAGCGCAAGCCTATCTCATTCATTCTTGTTTTTCACAAAGAAAGAAAGAAAGAAAGAAAGAAAGAAAGAAAGAAAGAAAGAAAGAAAGAAAGAAAGAAAGAAAGAAAGAAAGAGTATTGATTATATTATATGATGGAACTCATCATTGGTCACTTTTATTATCAGGATTTAATTTTAGCTGATTAAGCAGAAAATTGCTTTGCATTATAATCCATGTCTATCTAACCTTAGAAGAATTTAAGATGTTCTCAACCTTAAATTAACCCTGTCATTTGGTGACCAGGAAATGTTTACAGAGACAGTCTGCATGGAAAAAATGCCAATAAACCAGTGATGGTGCTAATGATTAACCGCAAAGTTTTTCAAACTCAATATAATTGAAATTTCTGGCTGGAAAATTTGTTGTTGTAGAGGGCTATAGTGCACATGTTAAGATGTTTAGCAATATCTTTGGTTTCTACCCAGTAGCTGATAACAGCCTTTTTCTCCCAACGTATGACAACCAAAAATATCTCCAGATATTGCCAAATGTCCCACAGGTGGCAAAATTACCCTAGTTGAGGACCACTGTTCTTATCTTTGGCTAGTGTATATGTTTTTTTCTGATATAACACTATGTTTTTTGCTTTTTAAAGTACATTTTGAGGAAGGTAATAAATTTCCTGTGGTTTAAGAAACAAGTGATTGAAATTGTCACTTTTTTTGTAGCACACATACAGAGAAAACACTGTCTTATGTTGTTTGGGAAGGAAAAATGTAGCACCCTATAATTCAATGACTTCATGTCAGCCAGAATGTTATTTTTAAAAAATTGTATATTATTAGCTCATTATTAATATAAAAGACTTTTCTTAGTGTTTGGAATTTTTAAAATGACATTCATTAATGTGGTTAAATAACTGTGTGGTTTGGCTTCTCTGTTCATGTTCTGTGCACTCTATTCTCCTACTTGTTCAGTGGAAGAATGCACTGTCAGTTTCTCTAAGGCACTAACGTCTTTTAACTATCAGAACACTGGCATAAGCCTTTGCGTCCAGTATGAATGAATCCTCAATTATGTATCTTTCCTTCACACAATAATTACCACTAGCTAATTATTACTGCAGTAAGAATTTTTAAGATAATCAAGGTCTTAAAGATATTAACTTAATTACCATTTCCTCAGAGAATTTCAACAAAATTTCAATAAAATTGGTGATATTATTAGTATTGCTACTATTATTATTATTTGGATATGATCATTTTTCCCTCTAGTGTCGTTTAAATAATTTTAGATAAAAATTTTTATTATATTTAAGTGTTATAGGCTTATCTTCCTTGCTAGAATTTATAGCACATTTGAAGAACTAGTGAATTCTCACTGTCTAGCTCCGTGTTAAATGTATTGGAGTAAATCTGGAAGGTGATCGTTGGTCCTCAAAGTCTTTTCTCATCCCCTCATACTTAGTATTCCAAAATTTATGACTCTTATTTTTATAATTCAGGATATATGTGAAAACATTTTGGCATGTCTGAATTGTTGAATGTGAATAAAAAAGTTACAGCACTATTTTTATGAGTCAGCATCTACACATGCAATGATTCTCTGTAAAAGTTCTAAAATTATGATAGATATTAGCTACAGAACAAATTAGTATAAAATAGTGCTTAGATGGAATAGTAATTGGTTATACTAACCTAGAACCATCTGTTATTTTAGGAAGTTTCAAGTACATGGAGGATTAGAATAACTCCTATTAGGATGGAAATGTCAAGGCTGCCATTATATAGAGTAGCTCTAGAGCTGATGCTAATAATCTAGACTTGAGTCTATCATTTCTCACATCATGAATATACAAATGCTGGTATATTAAATAACTTGGAAAAACATTTCAAATTATAGCATCATCATGGACACTCAGGTCTTGTAATTTTGCCTGTAAGCCTAGAAAAGTACCAGTATTTCTTTTTACGGGTAGGGTGGGAGGTTTATTGTTTGTTTGCTGTTTGTTTTTCTAACACTATGTAATCTGTAATCTAGGTGATATTTTTTCCATCTTGCTTCTGTCCTAAGAGTCTCAACATGGATAAAGAGACACAAAGACAAATTGTTTGCTATAGATTATACACCTGCAAGATTCACATGTTGAAATACTAATTGCCAATGGGATAGTATCAGGAGATGGGGCATTTGGAAAGTAAGTGAGGTCACAAGGATGAATCCCTCATTTTGGTATTAGTGCCCTTCTCAAACGTATTGTGGGGAATTCCTTTTCTCTTCAGCCATGTGATGACATAGCAAAAAAAGATATCATATGAATCAGGATGCAGGCCCTCATCAAATATTAAATTTTCTGGTACCTTGATCATGGACTTCACAGCCTTCAGAACTATTAGGAATAAATAAATGTTTGGCTGAAATGTTTATAAGCTACCTCATCTATAGCATTTTTGTTAGAGTAGTCTGAATGGAATAAGACATCTTTGTTCTTGGTTTACTCCTAAATTCACCTGGATGAAACTGTTAGTACAGAGGAAATAAAGGCACATTTGACATCTTATATTCAAATATGAAATATTGACACATAGGCAGATAGTAAAAATTTGTTGAATGAAAAAAAAGGAGAAGTAAGAAAGGAAGGAAGGAACGGAGAAGTGAATCAGAAGAGAGAAATAATGACTAAATATTTTATCTTGAACATAGATAGGCAAGACAACCTCTTAATAATTACTTTTTGGTGGATCATACACTGAGTGAGACTTCTCAAGTTCTATTTTTATTTATTTATTTAAAATACTGAAACCTTGATATCAGACTAAGGCTTGTCATGTTCTAAGAGTGGTCTAAACATATAAAGTACATATGAAATGTGGCAAATAAAAAAAAAAGATGAATTTATATTTTGTTTTCATAGATTGCAAATAAAAATTATTACTCATTTAAATTTGTATAATCTTGTTAAATTAAGAAAATTTCAATGGGAGATGATTTGTAAATATCCTCCTCACTGAGAAATGTTGACTTATTAAAGTCAGCCCTGTATGTTTGAACTTGATAGAGGAGAGAAAAATGAAGATTTTTGCTGTCCTTTCAATTTACTGCTTATACATTTATTTGTTGTAACCTTAATTTCTCATGGTTATGGTCTCTGTTGCTTTCTGGAAGAATTACTGGGATTTAGCTGCATAATTTTAGCTCCAGTGGTCTCCCTTTCCACCAGTTGTTTGCAGAAATGGGAGGATCTGAAATATTGCCTCAAATTTTCTTTCCTTGGGATTGTTCTATCCTTCTATTTTTTTCATATGAATTCCATTATACTTTTGTGAATGATTTTAATTAGAAGTTTTGAAGAGAGCTTCTTTTTTTGTTGTGGCTGCAGAGAATGGAAAGGGTGGTTGCTTTCTTTGTAGCAGCTGTGAGAAGAGAGTCAGACGACAAAGAGCACATTATCTCAACTTTGCTTACAGGAATGGTTTTAGAATGCACAGCATGAAGAGAAAGCATTTGTTTTCCACAATTATTTATTATAGGAATCAATCAGCTCACCAGTGCACTGTTACTATGAGCCATCTGCTGGAGACAGAAACACTTTTGTCACACATAACCCTTAATTATATCTCATTCCTATCAGGAAATTTTAACTGTAACTGTCTCTCAATAGGAGATTCTTAGATCATTAGTAGGTTAGGTGTTGTCTAGAGAATACAAAAGGGAGGAAGGACATTCAAATAAAATTATTACCCCCTCAAATACCCTCTTTTTTTTGTTTCCTAAACTAAATGTACTCAATTTAACTACAGATGGGATTTAACCAGTTGAGTCAGGAGTCACCAAGGTACTAGAGATTAGAATTCACAGAGCCTGAGGTTTCTAGATCATTGTTTAACCTACTGGGTCAAGTCATACTCTTTCTGTATTATTCTATGCACAAGAATAATGGTACACAATGATGTTATCCTAATGCATACTCTGTGTCTGTATGTAGGCATTAAAAGTTGTTGTAATAAAAATTATCATAGGAATCTGGCAAGCCAGAATTTGTTTTGGATAACAATTTTTTTTCCTTTTAGAAATTACCCATTATTGATGCACTTTGTTTACTCAATTTCTAGAAGGTACTAAGGACCTTTTGTTCTCTTATTTTCTTTCTTTCTTTCTTTCTTTCTTTCTTTCTTTCTTTCTTTCTTTCTTTCTTTCTTTCTTTCTTTCCTTCTTTCAGAGTCTCACTTTGTCACCCTGGTATAGTGCCATGGCATCATAGCTCACAGCAACCTCAAACTCTTGGGCTCAAGGATCCTCTTGCCTCAGGCTCCCGAGTAGCTGGGACTATAACTACCCACCACAACCCTGGCTATTTTTTCAGAGACAGGGTCTCGCTCTTGCTCAGGCTGTTCTCAAACTGTGAGCTGAAGCAATCCACCCACCTTGGCCTCCCAGAGGGCTGGGATTATAGGAGTGAGCCACTGTGCCCAGTCTTTAAGAACTTCTCTTGAAACATTAATTCTAATATAGAATAAAGTATCTTTGTTTCTGGAATTGCATAGTGAAAAGAGTCCAGTATTGTCAAAAGATCTGAGTTAATACTTCTGTTACTTTTGTTTCACAACCGTGAAGAATTCATTTAATCCTTTGGTGTTAAAATTCTTCATCTATGAAGTAAGTACAGAGATATTTGCATAATCTATCCAATAACTATATAATAAGGTTAGTGTAGGTTATAAACACCTTATCAAATCAAACATTGTTATATTAAGGTGAAATGCATTTATGATCAAGTACTTTTGTTCAATAGTGATGATCTAATTTTTTCACTAATTGATGAAAATTTCTGGTTGCATTAGGCTGAAAGTTAGATATAATAGTGATGGTCATCATTGGTGGTATTTGTCATTGCAAACATTGATGGATATTGAATTATGTGCTAGTAAAAGAGCTTAGAGTATGTAATATATATTATGGTCTACAGGCGGATAATATCTATACCCCAAATAAACAAAACATAACATTCTGAATTCATGGTTTTGAAAATATATTTCTAATATATATGTAGCTTATCAAAATATTTTTACAACATAGTTTTATGCCAAGGAAATCAGAACTTTTGTTTTTATATTACTTGGCAATGTTCAGCAGATTGTTGTACTCCATTGTGGAGAATTTGAAAATGACTTTATGCTGTGAAATTTTGAAAATGTTATTGCTGGCATATGGAATGGATTTTGGTGGTTGAACAAACAGCTGAAATCTTAAATGTAGTCAAAGGGATTCCCTTTATGACCAAAATGCATGAACATAAACACTTTTCTTTTAAATTTCTGCATACTTTTTCTATAATTTGGTAAGTGAAAAAGGATGCAAAAAACAAATTATAATATATAATAATCTAATGATATTTAAAAGATCTTTCCAGAAACAATTCTAAAATGTACCATTACTTATTCAAGTGCTATTCTAAAATGTTTTGCTATTTTTGCCATTTATTTCCTCACTAAAAGGCATTTGTCATGCAATTGAATTATATTAACATCTTTTGTTTGTGAATGGAAATATTTTTATGTTGCCAACAAAATGGCCATGATGGATATGCAAAAACTGTAGGATTGAGGAAAAAAGTTACAAAACGTAGTTTGGCAAATCATATTGAGCAGTTATTATTCTGACCTACATTCCAATTTATGTTTTGGTGTGGAATGATAATCACATAACTGGAATTGTGCATGGGAGGCCTAAGATCCATTCATCAATTTCAGAATTTTTCTAGGAGCTTGTCCCTGCCTATCTTCCATGAAGGCAAATATCACACCAGGCAATCATGCTACATTCTGCATTCATACTTCAAGGTAAACAGGCTTTTGACTACCATTCCAATTAGTCGAGTAAATGTCATTTTTCAAAATTAAAGAATACGGTTTTACGTGCATACTAATTGTTTTATAGTTCAGCTTTTCCTCCCTCAAACATTAGAATAATTAGTGTAAGGATTATACATAAGTATAGAATTCTGTATTTGATAGTTTCACGAACCAGCACAGGGAAGGGAAATGAACCAGAGAGGAAGTGGTGAAGATTGAGGAAAATGTAACACAAGAGAAGACATGGAGATGAAAGATGCGACTGGAAGGTCTGAATGAGCTGATGGCTGGAGCCAGCACCAAAGCACAAAATCAGCTTTATTTTATAGTATCTCAACAGGGTTGTCTACTGAGAAGTAGCATAAACAATATGGAGAAGTAGCATATACAAAAGACATATCTTTGGTCTTACAGTATGATTGGAAAATGTAAATGATTTTAATAAAGACAAGTCATCCTGTTAATGGTTTCTACTCAACTTTGTTAGCATATGATAAGAAGTGAAAAGGGAAGGATCACAAGTATCTCTGTGTAGTGCTTAAAAATTAAATAGATAAAGAAATGACTTCTGACAAGGGGAGCATGAAGAAAGGAATATAGTTGTTTTGGGAAAGGAGGAGAAGCACTTGGGGGTTCATTCCCTGAATGTTCCCCAGGCTGTGTGGGCCATGCCACTCCACATGATCAAACTTTTAAAATGTCTATTTTGTGACGTAATGTTCTTTCTTGAAGGAATAGAATTGTGCTTTGTGTTCAAATTTCTGAACTCTATTCCTACTTTTTATTTCAGTCACATGGGGAAATATGCTCTGCCCAAACATACTTTACATGGAAAAATTGAAGGAATCAATAATCTAAAGGGAAACAAAAGTTTTAGGAAGTACATGTTTTTAAGGAATGTGATTATAAGTGGCTTTTGTAGCATTAATGATTAAATAATCTTTTACTTTGTCATCTGGAATATTGAGAGTTTTTTTTAAGTTCCTTAAAATAAACCATAGCAGTTCTATGATTGACCAGTAGTTCCTTGACATTCTTTGAAATCTTATCATGCCTACTATAAGTTCTGTCTCTTGTTTTGCTATTTCTCTCTCTCTCTCTCATTTCAAATCCATTCCTAATTTCAATTATTATCCACATGTTGGTAGGTTCCACAACTAAATTTTCTACTTTTATCAGCCCCAAGTTTTTCTTATCTTTTTCTTGCTGAAAATATACATGACAGAATTAGATGTCTGAATTAAAGTCATTTTGTTGTTGTTGTTGAGACAGAAACCCAGCCTATGCCCTGAGTATGCAATGGCATCATAGCTCACTGCAACCTTAGACTCTGGGCTGTGGGCATCCTGTTGCCTCAGCCTCCGGAAGCCACTGGGATTGCAGGTGCCCCACTGGGTTTTTCATTTTTTTTTTTTTTTTTTAATGAGTTGGGGGTCTCACTCTTGCTCAGGCAAGTCTTGAACTTCTGAGCTCAAGCAATTTTCCCTCCTCATCCTGCCACAGTGCGAGGACTACAGGCATGAGCCACATAGCCCTGCTTAAAGTCATATTTTAACTCCTTTTGATTGAAGCCATACATCTCTTTTTCCTTTTCCCATCATTTCTTCTCTCATCCTCATGTCAAATATATAAGCCTCCACTTGCTGTCTCCCATTTAACATTCCCATATAATTCTCAACACCACAGCTTTTGATATCACCAATAAAAACATTTCCTGATACATGGTAGATATTAAACAGTTCATTGAATAATTGAACATTTGACTTATCTACATAATAAAACACCACAAACCAAGTACTTACTTTTTAAGTTAAAAAGAAAACAACAACTATTGAGATATGATGGAAATGTAAAACTCTATGCATATTTAATATGTACAATTTGATGTGTTTGGTGAATAGTCTATACATATAAACCATTAGTACCATGAAGGCCATAAATACATGTATCAGATACCAAACCCTTGAAGTTAGCTCCCAGCCTCTTTAATAACATCATTATCATTTTTTTTTTTCTTTTTTGGAAATAGCATTTGACATAAGATCTGTTTTATTAGAAAATCTCAGGTATGCTATACAGTATTTCTAGTTCTAGGTACTCAACTACATAACAAGGCTCCAGTATTTATTTGCTTTGCATAACTAGTAAGCATACCAGCTCCTATTCTATCTATAATCATTAACTTTCAGGGTCTAAGCAGGCTTGAGAAATCTGAAACCTGAGCCTTATGTGTGGCAGCCTCCTGCCTGTGGTCACACACACACACACACACACACACACTCCTTGGAGGAAGTTAATCCTCACTAGTTTACTGTGGAGCAAACATCATGCGTATCTTTGATTCTAAAAAGTTTTAGTTAGCAGGACATCGTGATGGGCGCTGTAGTCCCAGCTACTTACGAGGCTGAGGCAAGAGAATAGCTTAAACCCAAGAGTCTGAGGTTGCTGTGAGCTGTGACACCACGACACTCTACCAAGAGCAAAAAAAGATTATAATAAAAAAAAATATATAAAAAGTTTTAGTATTAATATTTTATGTATGAAATGATGATTATAATAAGTAATAGTTTGAGTTATATACATGTTTTACTACTTTTATTTTGCAAAATAAAATAATTTTTTCTATATTTTATCCCCCACTCCTTAACTTTATATTAATGTTTTCCTGGAATGCAAAGTTTAAGAGTCCATTATAATGTAGTATATTCCCTAAAAAATAAAATGACTTTGGGATTAGAGGACCTGTATTCTGGCTGTTCCTAGATAATGGCCTTTGGAAATCTGCCTAATTTGGTCTCTGGGATGTGTCTAGACCTCTCTTCAAGAGGGCACAATAAAGATGTGTACTGTTATCATGTAGGGTTGCTATGAGAATTAGACTTGTGCTAAGCACTCAAAATGCTAAGCACAGTGCATCAACACTTGATAAAAAGTGTCTATTATTTCTGTCCCATTGAATACCACCCTTGGTAATTGTGATCTTCGAACTTGAATTACTTAGTTATTAGTAAGTGATAATTCCACTGAATTGCGTAACATATTTTCTCAAATCAATCTTCTGAACACCATTGCTATACTTTACAGACCCCCATTGTTGTCACTTGGCTCACTGCAAGACTGGTCTCCGAAGTTTATTACAAACTACTGCCAAATTCTGGTAAATAAAGCTCCCTTTCCAGTCTTATCTGTCACTGATTCTTCTTTGATGTCTTTTTTTTTTTTCCATTTTAAGAATTTATTCCTCCCTCTCCCTCTTATCCCTCTCATCTGTCTGCCTATCTGTAAATTTATCTATTGAACTGTTTGATCTTTTATCTTTTGACCTGCCTGAACTCTGCTTTTTACCTTCAGAAATGTCACTGAAGGCACAACTCAAATGTCATGTTTTCGTTCTTTATTTGCTGACCACTCCCTAACCTCACCATTGGTATAAGCATTGTCTTCTGTGTGCTTACAGAAGTGTGAACATACCATTAAAGCACATATCGTATCTTTTTAAAATTAGTATTAACCTTTTTTTCCCTACCTTTGCTTAACCATTGAGAACTCCTAAGGGCATGGTTGTATCTAATGTATTAATACAGTTTCCAACAACTAGTCAAAGTTCTAACACATAGTTGTATTATTTGAGTACCTCTGGTATTCTAAACACACTCTTTCTTCAAATAGACTAAAATAGAAATATTTTATTTCTTTAAAATAATTAAACAAAAGAGTAATAAAAATGCAAACCTGAATCTGACTTTGCATCATAAAACAAAATAACGTAGTCATTCTTTGTATGAGTTCAAACTCACAAGTATAAAACATTGAAAGAGAAGCAGAGAAAAGCACACAGCTTCATATTTCCTATAAATAGCAGGCAATTACATGGAAAATTGTCTCAGACCTTAGCTGCTTTTCTCCATTTCCATTGTCAATCTCAGTATTAACATCCCTTTTCTTTGCCCAGGTCATTGCTATACAAGGAAGTTTCTTTCTTTCCTTATTGAATCATCAGCAGATCAAATACAAATTGTATTTACATTACCAGATTCTTTAAGTAAGAATGCTTTAAATTTTAATTCAAACATCTTTTAATGGTATGGACAATATTTGCATATTTTGAGTTAAATAAATTTTTGTTGTATGTTGTTATTTTTAAGTAACTACTAATTTTGCATTTTTCACGGTGCTAGGTAGGAATATTTAACTATAGTCTAACTTCACATCTTCCCTTTATGAATCTTAGGACATAAAATTGTGGTCTGTATCAAAATGGCCAAATAGAAGTGCCCAACGTTCACCTACTCCGCAAAGAAGAATCGGAACAGCAAATAGTTCACCACATGCCAAAGACAGCTTCTAAAAAGACAACACTGGAGTTTAGAAGGGAAGTGACAGGGACGCTATGAGGCATGGATGGAAGCCAAGGGGCCAAACCAGCCATGAGTGGCTCAGCATCAAGAGTGATGCCCTCTTCTGGAGAAAAGGTTAAGTGCAGTACCCCTAGCAGTGTATACTCCCATCAATTCCAATTGCAGACCTACAATCTCAGACCTTTGATCCTCACAGGGCTCATGGTTAGTGTAAGGACCTACGCCAAATGTCCATTTCATCTAGATTTTCCAGTTTTATAGTTGTTCATATTCTCTACTGATCCTTTGTATTTCTGTGGTGTTAGTTTTAACGCCTCCTTTTATGATTCTGACTTTCTTTAACTCTTCTCTCATTTTTTCTTGGATATATATGATGGTTTATTAATTTTGTTTACTTTCAAAAAACAAATTTTTACCTTGTTATTCCTTTCTTTGTATTTGTTAGATTTTTATTGTTTTTTTCTTCCCTAATATTTCTTGTTCTTACTAATTGGGGGGTTTGTTTGTTCTTGCTTTTCTAGTACCTTGAGGTGCACCCTTAATTGTTTATTTTTATCTTTCATGTTTTGGTGAAGATATTTCTTGCTATAAATTTTTCTCAACATTGCTTTTACTAAATTACATCCATTTCATTTATTTCAAGATTACTTTTATTGGTAATTTGGAGTATCTTGTTTAATTTTCACACATTTATAGAATTTCAGAAATTCTTACGTTGATTTTTAATTTTATTAAATCCCATTATCATCGAAAGCATCCATCATATGGTTTTATTTTTAATTTGTTGAGACTTGTTTTGTAAACTAACATGCAGTTGATCTCAGAAAATATCCCATGTGCTAATAACAAAAGTGTGTATTCTGCAGCTTTTGAATAAAGTGTTTTCTAAATGGCTGATAGGTACATTTAGTCTATGACACAGGTTAAGGTCAATGTTTATGCATTGATATTTTGTCTAGATGATCTATTCAGTACTGAGAGTGGCTGTTACAGTCTCCAACTAATATCATATTGAGGCCTATCTTTCTCTTTGAAGGTACTTATAATTGCTTTATACATATAGGTATTCCAAAATTGGGCAACAATACAGAATTGTTAATGTTCTTGTTGAATTCATCCCATTATTGTTAAATAATTACCCCTTTCTCTCTTTTTACATTTCCTGTCTTACAGTGTCTTTTCTTTTATACAAATATAGCTACTTCTACAGGCTATTGGTTTCTGTTTATGTGTAATATTTTCTTTCATCCATCACTTTTGAATTATGCATGTATTTGCAAGTGAATTGAGTTTCTTATAGGCAACATATATCTGGGTCTTAATCTGTTTAGGTAGTATACTTTTTAATTAGGAAATTTAACTCATTTATCTTCAAGGTTGTTATTGATATGTAAGGAATTACTTCTGTTATATTGCCAATTATTTTCTAATTTTTTATATATCCTTAATTTATTTTATCCTTTTATTCTTTATCTTTACAATTTGGTGGGGTCTCAGTGGTGATAGGATGTGATTCTTTTTTCTACTCTAATCTTCATTGCACATCTATTCTATCAGTAAGTTTTATACATTTATGTGTTTTCAAAAAGATGGATGCCATCCTTTCTCTTTCAGATGTAGGACTACCTTAATCATTTCTTATAGGGCCATCCTAGTAGTGATGAATTTCTGCAGTTCTTGCTTATCTAAGAAAGATTCTATCCTTTATTTTTGAAATATATATTTCCTTGATATAGTATTCTTGACTGTATTTTTTTTTTCCTTTCAACATTTTGACTATATCCTGACATTTTTGTCTGGTCTATAAGGTTTTGTTGAGAATTTCACTTAGTGTGATGGAAATTTCCTTGTATATGTCTTAATACTTTACTCTTGCTGGTATTTGCACAAGTTCTATATCTTTTCATGTTAAAGATAAGAAGGGTGAAAATTTTTTGTAGATACTAATAAATAAAATAATACATAGTTTTCTTTATTAGCAATGTTTAGAGGAAGCACACCAAGACATGCACACACGAATAGAAATCTAAAGTTAATGCATATAAACACATGAAATGAAAATTAATTTGAAACTTAAGCATCTAGAGAAAGTACTAGAAAGTTTTACATCCTCAGAGGTTAAGACTCCTTTGTGTGTGTGATATCAATTTGGATATATATATAATATATATATATATATATTATATATATATATATACATATATATATATATATTTGTGTGTGTGTGTATATTCTTCTGTATTTATTGCTTCATAGTCACTTTAGCTGCATAGAGTTTCATGAATCATTTTAATATATTTAATAAATCCAGTTTTGTTGAGTATTTAGAATGTTGTCTTGTACGCTTATTTTAGATTGCTTATTGTACATCTTTATTGCATTTGGCTAATCTATTTTATGGAAATTTTATTCTATATAGATTTTCAAAATTATAACAAAGTTATATAATACTGCTAGCCACACATGGGTAGGGAACCTGTAGTCTTAGGAAAATTTTGGCCTTCCCAGTCCACAAGTGCTGTATTTTAACTAAATCTAAATTTTACATTACAAATTATTTTATTAATTGGTGTGCAGCAGAGAAAGATAAAGCTTTTCTTGCCTCCTTTGGTAATTATAAAAGAGTGATCTTGAAATCAGAAGGCTGCTAGTTCTCAGCTTGTGTGTAGTTTATGTATATAATTTTTATTTTCGGTACCTTGTTCTCTTATTTTGTTGTTTCTTCTCTTCATTTTCTATTTAATTCATTAATACATATTTTCTTCTTTATTAACTACCTCCTGTTTTATAGGAATCATGTTGTTGGGGTGTGTTGTTTTCAAGAGTATTTTAAAAACATGCTTTCAACTACTGTTTTAAATTTTTCTTTTAACACAAATTATTTAATGCATTATACATTGGTAATCAAACTTTTTGTTTTGTTACTTATAAATAGCACATATATTTCCCCCCATTCTTGTTTGCTTTATATTTCAAGTATAATATCATTTTATTTATGTTTTATTACTTAGTATTCTTGAAATGTACAGCATTATTTTAAATTGCACCATTTATTAATAAAGCATGACCATTTTAATTAATATTCATTTGTCTTCCATGTGTAATTTACACTTGTTTTCTAGTCACTTCATTTTATAAACTATGTTTTTATCTATTCATTTACTTTTTTGTCTTTCTGAATCATTTTATTTTACTTAGATGATTTCATTTATGGCTGATGGAGTTAGACTTTATTTTCTTAATTATATCTATAATATTCATGTTTTAGCAAATTCCTTAAAAATGTATTTACATAAGATTATTGTTAGAGTTCCATCCTTCACTTTTCAGTTTTTCTTTCCTTTCAGAAAATTTATTTTTATTTCATGTGTCCTAGTTTTTTTTTTTTCTATAGAACTGAGAAGATGTACAGCCTAATTTAGATCTGCAATCCTTATTATCATGTCATTATAAAATGTATTTTACAACTGAATTTCTCAGGATAATGTTTTAAATATTTTAGTAAAAATTTATTTTCTTACTCTTTTGGAAAAGTGAGCCTGTATATTTTTCTCATAATTATCCCACACTCATCTAAAAAAATAAATAAATAAAATAAAAATATATACATATATATATATATACACATACACACACACACACACAAAATTTGTATATATATATATATATATATATATATATATATATATATATATATACACAAATAAAAAAAATGATCAATGATATTTGCCCTGGGGGGGGGCCTCCAGAGAAACACTGGATCAGATGTGGGACAAGG